>VZTN01025016.1:1701-14793 GCA_013400515.1 Erpornis zantholeuca
TAAATTTTGACACTTTAGTTTAAGAATTACTGGTATAACCCAGAAGTTTAAATTTCCATTAGGAGACTACAAAGAGACGAAACTGTACAAATGTCAAACAGCTACCTTTTTGTAGCTTTTTATCATATAAAGCATGAGTATATATATCATGTAATGACCTTATTAAATTTGGTTCCAGACAGATATAATTTTTTTTGTGTCTAATCAATTTTAAGAATTATTTGAAAATCCTATTCTATATTTCCATGAAAAAATGAATGTTTTTATGTCACAGGTGATTTAATTAACCATAAATCTGCATCAGAATGCATTACATTGATTTAAATATATACATCTTAAAGTATATTTAGAGAAAGTACAAATAGAAGGATTTAGGTTTTAAAAGTACTTTAAAAAAATCTAAAAGACTATGTTATTGTATGGCTTGATGTCAAAATATCCACATAACACCAAATGATTTTATTTAGCATCTTCAAAATTTCCTCCAAATGAGGTCAGAATTCTATCTCCTGTATCATTATGACTTTGTAGAATGTTCAGGAATGCACCCCAGGGAAGCGAGATGTTAGATACAATGTCTGCTGCTTTGATGGTCGACCTGACCTATCAAGAAAAAAGTAGTCTTCCACATCTTTATTTTATGACTTTTTTATGGACTTAATAAAGAACAAGTATTCTGTCCTGGGGAGATATTTAATGGCCTATTTCACTTCAAGAGATGTACCTGATGCCTTCTTGGGATGAAGAAGATTCACAGAGATAAAAGACAAAAAAATAGCTTTAAATGGATCCTGGAGTTATTCTTGGGAACAATGGAAAGGTTTCATGACAACTTTTTTGAAGGTAGGCGATAGAAAGGGCTGTACATATGAAAGACGCACCCAGGGAGGGAAATTAGGGTGACATTCCTCCATTTTGAAGCTGCCTAAAGAGGTCAATAACATTGTTTTATCACTCAAGAATGGCAGCTTTGCCTAGTTTAAAAATTTGTGCTTTCAAATACCTTCTGATCTTTGAAGTGAAGTGTTCCACAAGGATCTGTCTTTTCCGCAGAGGCTTTATGCAATTCTTTCACATTTCGAAAAGTGCAAATGCAGGAAAAGTATATGTAAGAAATATACAACTCTCAATCTGACATGTTAAATGAAAATCAAATATTCTAGATATTCGACTTTTCTGTCATAGGGTGAACTTTTAAGGAATAATTATTTGTGGATTTCAGGTAGAAAAAATTATTTGTACTTTCAAAAGCAAGCAAAATTAAATTTCCTGTGCAGATTAAAAATTAAAAAAAAAAAGTAATAAGTTAAGATAATTAAGATATTAGGAAGGACAATATAGGATATCCAAATTGATGTAATTTGGTCCTGTCATTATTTCAGTTTATTTGGAGAAGTTTGAATTTAGGATTTTTATGATGCAATTAATAGGTTTATTTTTAAATGAGTGTTCATAATACTAGAAAGTGTACTTGTTGCTAACAACAGGTTTTTTATTTTGAATATTGCCATCTATTACAGGAAAGATAATAGATTCTTAATCTAATAAAACCAGCCTTGTCTCAGGTAAATATATATAGCTGCTTACATACACACACACATCTAGGGATATGTAAGGAAGTATACATCTGTACATAAATACAAATTATTGACAAAAGGAAAATATTTATAGCTGCAGGAGGAAGAAAAAAATCTGTCTCATAAATATCTTAAATTGTTAGTGTGGGAAATACAAAATGTGAGAAGGTTTTCAGATTGAGTGAGAAAAACAGATTTCAGAAATAAAGCAAAGATTGTAGGTTCAGCTGCAACTGCAAAAACCAGAAGGTAGAAGAAGATACAATTACATAGACAGCAAGGACAATAAGACAAGGGTTAGTGTTTCGAGGCTGGGCTCAGAGAAGTCTTGAAGCTGCAGAAAATGGGCTTAGCAAAAATACTGAAGTTTTAAGCTTAATAATAGAATATTGTGCATTGTTATTACAAGACATACAAGCAAGCATTGTCTGTAACAGGTGTACATGTGTTTTTCAGTGAGTGCTTAAACCAGTTGTCTGTAAACTTTAGAAGCATGCTATTGGCTGAAAAACTTTTAAGAATGTTCTGTAACCAAGAGATTTCGGGGCATCAGCGCACGGGTGAGCCCCGTACCTTCCCTTGTGTCCATGAGGCTTATACCTGAATGAAATAATAAAAAGCTCCTGGAATGTCAGCCTTGACCCCCATCCTGTTTGCAAGGTGATGCCGACAGTTAGCAGAATTAAAATATTCACAATTCTAACTAAAAAAATAAATAAGTATTTTTCCTGGCTAGACATTCTGATGCTAAGTTTGCCAACAGCACTAATACTGAGTAAACTTCACCCTGAATATCTACCTTTTAACCTACAGGAGGTACACAGGCTTCTCATTTTTAATGCAGGCAAAAGGCAGCACAGCAAAATCATTCCAACTGTTATAATTATCTTTTGTATTAAAATCTCATGCAGGCCACTAGAACAATACAGTAGTGCTACACAGAGGCAAACACTCAATGTTATATACCATTGTCTCACTGAACATCATATAGCTTTTCATCCTTCTGTTTAGAAATATATTTCATTTGATGGCTACTATGTTCATAGACTATCTTGCACATAAAATTGAAATTTCACATCACCTGTAGAGACACAAGAGCCAACCTGCCACTGAAAACAGGTGTTTATTTTGCAAGGAGACAAAAATAGTGAAATACACAACATGTAGCAGTATAAAAATACTTCATTATTTGCCTTCTACTTTTATGATGTTTAAATATGACATTTCAACTATTGTTGACTTCAATGATCAAGTTGTTTCCAACCTCTTGCCATTGGCAGGAACATCTCCCACTGAGCAGAGCTCTGTCTAGCCTGTAGTTCTGTGTGCAATATCTCCAGGGATGGGGCATCCACAATCTCTCTGGGCAACCTGTTCTGGTGACTAACCATCCTCATGGCAAAGAACTTTGTCCTAATATCTGCTCTAAAACGACCTTCTTTCAGTTTGAATCCATTCCTGCCCTGCCCTGTCACTACATGCCCTTGTAAAAAGTCCCTCTCTGCATTACCTGCAGATTCCTTTCACCTGTATCAATTGCACCACACAGCTTGGTGTCATCTGCAAATTTGCTGAGGGTGCAGTCAATCCCTTCATCTATGTCTTTAATGAATATGTTAAATAATCTTTATAACAATTACAGACCCCTGAGATACAATACTTTTCAGTCCATCAAAACTCTGAGGTGTTGACCACTATTCCATGGATTGACCATCCAAGCCCTTATCCTTCTAACACTTCACTCATGAAATCCATCTCTCTCCAATTTACAGAAAATTACTTTGTGGGGGACTGTGTCAAAGGCTTTCCAGAAATGACATCTGTGGCCCTTCCCTTGCCCACTGATGCAGTCACCCCATCAGAGAAGGGCACTGGGTCGATCAGGCCCTGCCCTTGGTGCAGCCGTGCTGGCTGTCCCAAACCAGCTCCCTGTCCTATGTGTGCCTTAGCACAGCTTTTGGGATTGTCTGCTCTGTGGTTCTCCCATGGAGGCACAGAGATGAAGCTCACAAGTAAGTAGTTCCCACAGTCCTGCTTTCTACAGTTCCTATAGATGGTTACAACGTTTCCTTTTCCCAGTCACCTGGGATCTCAGCTGACTGTCAGGAGTTTTCCAATACCATGGACAGTGGCTTGGCAACTTCATCAGCCAGTTCCCGCAGGGCTCTGGTATGAATTTCATTGGGTCACACAGACTTCTGTACATTCAGGTTCCTTGGATGGCCATGAACCTGATCTTTACTTTCAGTGAGAATGATTCTGCTCCTCCAGTCCCCATCCTGCTGTCTATCCACTCAAGAGGTGTGGGAAGAGAAGTTGCCACTGAGGAGTGAGCAAAAAATTGAACCTTCTCTTCATCTGTTGTTTCCACTTTTCCAGCACTGTTTATCGGGGGGTCGTCACCTTCTTTGACCTTCCTTTTCTAACAGGCTACTGCACTATGCCCAGCCTTTTGAATGGCTGAAACTATGTTCATGACTAGTTTCTTACATTCTTTACTGTTTGGAAATTTTAGCAAAACAAAACTTTAATAAACTTCTTGGAGCACAGGCTTTATCTGTAAACGCTGTGCAGGCTCAAGCTAATGCAATCGCAAATGTATAATGATTTATGAGGTAATACATTCTTACACCTTTTATTTACTACAGTAGACAGGTACTAGTTTCATTTTCCCCTCTTCCTCCCCACTGCAGTGGCATGGAGAGAAGGCACAAGAGGCAAAGTTCACGGATTGAGATAAGACCATCTTACTGGAAACAGCAATGAGATAAGAAAATGAACTGTAAAAGCAACTAATGGCAGAGGGCACAAAAAAAGAAACTATTCACATGGAAACCCCTCAACAACAGACAACACCGCACAGCCACCTCAGCCAAATTTACTCAGCCACAGGAAGAGAGTTCCTTTCCCTGCCCCCAGCAGTGAGGTAGTACAGGATAACCTCAGTGTCCTAGCCATGCCCCATCCTGGCTGCTGGATAAATTAACCTTGTCTTGCCTGCAACCAGGACAATATCTTAAGCAAAAATTTTTTCTGCTTCTCTCCTCTGTCTCACTAAGACTCACTAAGTTTCATGTGCTGTTTTTCACTCTAATAATTGTGATTACATTTTACATCAAAAAAAATTGTAGAGAAAAAAAGAGTAATTGGTATTTGACGAGGTTTTTTGTTGTTTCTTGGTGTGCTTGTGTAAAAATAAATTTATTACACTACACTCAAAATTAAATATTCCTTATGGCCACTGTACTTCTTTTCTTTATGGACACTGTATCATCAGAAATCTATTGCCTAGCACATGGTCTTTAAAAATGGGATTATAATGAAATAGATAAAGTCAGACTCACCAGACAGACAAAGGAAGGGTGAATTCCATTTACAGCATCCTTCAAATAATCACCTTTTCTAAATCAAAAAATTACACAGAAATCTCCATCCATCTCAGAATAAATATGACTTAGAACTTACCACAAAAATTCATGGACTGTTTTTCTGTCAAAATTCATCACTTTTACAGGAGTGCAATTACTTTTTTTCTTAAGTAAAATGATCCTAAATAAACCATTAATGTGTATGGGGTTTTTTTTAAAAGTATGATAAAATATTTTTCCTATATTAAAATATACAAATATAACAATTGATAAGTGATGGAAGACTCCATGTATTCTAAGCAGAAAAGAGTACATGTATCCCTTACATTCTGGACCAGAAACATGCTGGTACCCTATTTGTATTCAGACCACTCTAACGTGATGGCGTTTTGTTTTATACTATTCTCATTATTTGAACATCATTGATTCTGTAGCTAAACAATTTTGAACAAAGACCTTATTCCACAAAAGGCCAGGTACAATTCTGAAATTTCTATTCTGCTTTGAATAGAATAATGGATGACACAATTCACTAACTATAGCAAAAAAAAATAGGACAGGACTGCACCAAATAGAGAATTTAGAGACCATTTTCAAAAAGGAGAAAAGACCTTCAAATCAACTTTTGAAAAATGTCTTCTAAACACAAAAGAATTGGAAATTATCCATAGAAAACAAAAGTAAAGAAAACAGCATAAATTTCTAATCCTATTTCCATGTCAATACAATGATTATATTTAAATGTAAGTAAAATCCAGGATTAAAATGCGAACAGACTCATGTTATCTAAATTTCATATGCACAGGTATGATATCAGCTACTCTGAAAAAAACTCCATGAAGACCTACAGATAAACACTGTCTAATCTTTCCCCTTGTAGATCACAGAAAACTCAGGTCATTTACTGATAAATGTAAAAATAGCCATTCACAAAGTTTTAAAATTTTCATGTAATATATGCCAGCATGTCAGAAATTCTGGGTAGGACAAAAGATCTAATCTATAGGTTTGACAACATCAGTCTGCTTTCTAAGCTACAAAAGTAAAACAAGAAGTCATTAAGAATATTCCAGTTCTTTGAAGAGATGAAATCAAAGCAATGAAGGGAATTAACAAGAAAAGATAGAAATATAATGTCACAGAGATTTTTTTTTTTTCTACTACAGATATTGACATAATTAGATTTGGACTTTGTTTTACAGAAAAATATACAACTATAACTGTTTTGTCCCAGCAGTGATTCCATCTATTTGTAGACAACAAAAGCCAATGATAGATACACCTTCTCAAGGATCAGTGGTACACAAATGTTGGGTATTTTTTATTATATAGTCAGTAGTAGCTTTTTATCTAAGCTTTGCTGTATTAGAATCACATTGTTGGAGGTTGCTTTAGACTTCTCTCCACCATGAAAAGGAAACAATTGTAAAAGCTTTGACACAAAGTCTTATACATTTTTCTTATTTTTTTCTTAAATAATTATTTATTACTGTATTTTCACTTTCCATACACACTCTCAGAGATTTCAGAGGATTAAGACGGAAATTCATTTTCAGATATGCTTCAATCTATCCTATGAATTTCATTATGATTATTTCACTGCAAAGGACAAAGATATACTCTAATATACATGGCACTTGCATCTTTAATGAAGCCTTATCTTTACCATTCATTTTTCTTCGAAAGGGTTACAATTTCATTGCAAAGAATTAAATTGCTCCTAGTAATAAACAAAAGCTTCTCACTGAGTTCTGGAAGATGACACCTGCCTATCCTGATTTGTCTGGTGGAGCTAAATTAACCTTTCTTGTAAATGTTTTCTGATGCATAATTTCATCAGTTTTATGTTAACATTTCATGAACACTGGATTTGGAATTTTTACACTTGCATAAGAATGCCTTGCACCATTTAATCATGGAATATAGCATCATGCAATTTGCATGGCTAATCAAAGCCATATGAATATTCATGCCTAATTAATGTACTTTTTAAAACATTTATTGTCTTCTCATATATAATCCAACAGGCAAGGAAACTCATCACATATGTGATCTAAAGGTAAGTGGTTAATACATTTTGAATAAATAATTTTAAAAGAAATTTGCAAAGTAGCACTCTGTTATGGACTCAAAGACCTTGCACTATATTAAATGTATTATGAAATAAATTTATATTAAGTGACTGTTATGTCTTGTCCTATTCATTCCACACTATTTCACTTTTGCTATGAGCATCTGAATACCACTGAGGGGAAGAAACTATATGAGTTACCATATAGTTTACATAGCTCTTTGTTAACAGACATCTAAAATTAAAGTTCCAGCAGGTTTTTTGTCCTCTTGTTATGTATACCTCTCCCATTCTAAAAAAACAAACAAACAACCCAAATTACATTTTGTCTGGCTCATGCAGAGTGCTAAAACAGGGAAAAGTTCACTCTTCCTGCTCAAGTGACTGCTTTCTTTTTTTAACCAAGCCACTGTTGGGCATCCCAGAAAATCCTAGAAATCCTTTGTTTTTTGAAAAGTTATTTTCTCATTTTGATAGCTTACCAAACACCACTCCACTGCCTTTGTTGTGATTAACTTCACATTTCTGGTCCTCATATGCTCCAAAGTATTGACTATAGACTAAATAAAAAGGGCTTCAACGTGCAGAGTGCATATGTATGGACTACCAGAACTTCAGAACCTGTAGATTGGTTTTAATGTTTTTGATGTATATTTCTACAATACCACCTAAGTTCAAATGTAACTATAGTTTCAAGAAAAAAATGTATAATAAATATAACTATTTTCACCTATAAATTAGTAGTAATAAATCATAAAAGGAAGCAAAAACATATCAAGAGTAGTTGGGTATTGTCAATTGTAATACCAGTTTAACTATGGCTCTTACCAGAATTTAAATGGAAAATATCTAATATTTTAAAGTACAATTTGCAGAGGGTATGAAGATATGTGCCTTTGACCGTGAAACAGACAAAACATACAGTCATATAAAATGGCCATTCAAGATCTTAAATTTACACACTCAGAAAGAGGGCATTAAACTAGGCATATTTTTATAAAAATTGCACAGAACCATGAAAAAGTGCCAGAAATTATTATCTCTCATAACCTAAGAAGATGAAAGGGGCTGAAAAGTTACCTGTTTGTTGGCTTTATTAACCAAGTTATCTTTAGAATCACAGAATCTTGGAATGGCTTGGATTGGAAAGGACCTTAAAGATCATCTTGTTCCAACTCCCTCCACCATGGACAAGGATGCCATTCACTAGACCAAGTTGCTGAAAGCCCCAGCTATCCTGGCCTTGAATATTTTTAAGAATTGGGGAGCCCCAGTTTCACTGGGCAATTTGTTGCAGTGCCTCACCACTCTCACAATAAGGAATTACTTCTTAACATCTTACCTGAAACGATCACCTTTCAGTTTAAAGACATTAACTCTTGTCCTAACACTACAATTCCTTGAAAAATAAGTCCCTCTTCAGCCTTCTTGCAGGCCCCTTCTACATACAAATACTGCTATAATATCTCCAGAGAAACTTATTTTTTCCAGACAAAACAATCCCATTTCTCTCAGCCTTTTTACTCAGCAGAGGTGCTTCAGCCCTTGGATCATCTTTGCAGCCCTCCTCTGGACCTCTGACAGGTAAACACCTTTCTTTTACACGGGACCCCAGAGCTAGACCTGGGGCCGCATGAGAGCACAGCAGAAGAGTAGAATGAATTCACTCCTCCTGCTGGCCACACTGCTTTTGATGCTGCCCAGGACAGATTTGGCATTCTGGGCAGTGAGTGCACATTCCTGGGTCATTTTGAGTTTCTCATCAACCAGCAGCTGTGAGTTTATCTCCCCAGGGCTACATTCGATATATTCTCAGCCCAACCTGCATTTTAGCTTTAGGTTGCCCCTGATCCAGGTGAATGAGTTAGCCTTTGGTCCAGCTGCACTTCCTGAGGTTCACACAGGCCCACCTCTCGTGCCTGTCCAGGTTCCCCCGGATGGTGTCCCTGCCCTCCAGCATGCTGACCACACCACACAGCTTTGTGCCGTCAGTGAACTTGTTGCACGTGCACTCAATCCCAGCGTCCATGACAACAACAGAGATATTAAATTTTGTTCCAAAAGGAAAAACTATCTGATGTCAAAGATATCTCCAAACCCTCTGGTTTATAATTTAAAATACCTGGGCATGTTGTATTGATGTCAGTTTTGTAGCGTAATTAAACGTTTTTAACTGAAATTAACTGTGTAACTTATTTGCATAAATGGTGCTGTGAAGCAACTTCAGTGTACACAAGGGATAGACACACTGTTATTTCATCAAATACTTAGAGTGCTTTTTACAGAGGGATAAGGCTTATAATGCTAGTACTGTTATCATGCCCCAGACTGTGATATAGCTAAGATTAGTTAATTTTAGAGTAGATATACAAAGTGTACAAAGCCATGTATATAATATAACTGTAATGTCCTAATAGCAGCTCAGAGAATGGGCAGTCCATTCAAACAAAAGTCCTGATTCCTTTCTCCAAATTTCCCCCTTATCTTTAAAATGTGAGAGAAATATTTCACCACCTTTCTTAGAGTTAAGTTCTCAATTTTGCCTCAGAATAGTTTTCCCTTCATTTTGCCCCAGCTGTATGCTGAAAAGAGTCATCAGAAGTCTCTGGCATTGCTCTGCCATCCTCAAGGCTAAAGGCTAAAGTAAGTGCTGTGTACAAAATAAAACAGAATTTCACTTCTCTCACTCAAAAAGTATATAATTATTTGCTAGTTTTTGCATGTACTACATGGAACAATTGAATATATTTTCAAATAACACAAGTTTTCAGATTACTAGTGGCATCAGTGGAAACATATACAATTAAGATTAATTCCAATTTGACTGATTCTTGTTCAGTTGCAAAATATTTATTTGCTTACAGACTTTTCCTGTGGTCATGCAGAATTTTGTTCCAATGCTCTTGGAAACACACAGCTGGAAACTTTCCTTTTAATATTTTGAAAAAAAGCTGTCAAATCTAAGAAAGAATAGGTTTGATCACCATACCTACTTGTTCTCACTCAATGTCCCTGAGACATTTACCCATGCAGATTCTTACCCATTTTTCTATACCCACTTAAATTGCTCTTTCAAGATGGCTTCAGTATACACTTTCCAGAACAAATCCACACTATAAAAACATTAGGTTTAGATATCTCAGAGAATATTAGATGTTCTCTATATACAATTATATACATCGATATTTATACTTTTTATTGTGTTCAATGGGATTGGTGAATAAACAACCTGTCAGTCATAATTACAGACTACTAATCTTTTTCAAAACCAAATGGCTGACTCATGAAAAAACAAAGATTTGTTTTAGGAAAACAAGATCTGCAGTAAAGATTTTAGTCGCTATCATTAGCACTGAAATATTAATTTCTATTCATCTTAATCTCGCTAAAATCTTGAATTCTGTTTATTAGGCTATAAAAAGCCCCATCAAACCAAACCTTTGAAATTATTACTGCAACAAGGATAGTAGCAACAAAACCACAGCTCATTAGTGTAAGAACAGATGGAAGATTACTCTGGCATAGTAGGCATGCAGAAATGTGCTTCAGATAAATTAACAGAGAAGATAACCCCCATTATTTTAACCATTGTGAAAAAATCTGCAAGAGCAGTGTGACAAAAAAACTTTCATATAAACTATGTATTTTGGTTTTTCCCTAATTAGAAAACACTTTTTCTGAGGAGCAAATTACATGTTTACATTACAACCACACAGAGGATCCAATGATCCCTTCTGACTGGGAACATTCTGGTAGTCCTCTATCAAAAGAGAACCCACCTATGAAGTTCTTATTTTTCCCTTTGTTGCTAAAAAAATTAATGGTTTTGTCTGCATTAACCAGTGGACAGATATGGTGTCTGCAGTATTTAGGAAATGCAGTAGAGAGATAAAAAATTTTCAAAATTAATCAAATAATAACTTTTTTTGGTGAATACTTCATGATATCATCCATTAAAAAAATAAAACCCTGTTCCTGAATTTTTCAGCTTCTCCATTTTTCAGTCAGTTTTGTACATGACCATGGTATTCTGTTGTTCTGGTTCCAAGAACTTAATATAATAGCTGTTTCAGGAGGGTGATAAAGAATCAATGTTTTTCTTTTGATTCTGGGTGGCTTATATGAATGATCTAGCAGTGTGCTTCATCCTCTTAGCATTCTGTTTATATTTACATATAAACAACACACACACACAATTAAAAAGTAAAATAAAAATTCCAATTCTACAACATAATACTTGCTTATTTTTTCAAACTATTGAGATCAGATACACAAGATGAGAAAACTTCAGAAGCAAAACATACATTTAACAAGAGCAAATAATAAGCGAAGTATAAGGCCAACCATTACTCAGCAGATCTGACAGAACTTTTTGTTATAGGAGATCACAATCCAAATGCCTCACTACTGCAGAATTTCAAATGTCTTTTGGAGAACGTTCCACCAGCAAAAGTCCTCTATTTGAAAAACAGGCAATAGCTATTAAATGCCATTCTAAAAAAAGAAAAAAAAATACAAAGAAGAAGAAAAGAAAAAAGATTTTTCTGTACTTTCTTTTTTTAAGAAATGGAGCATGGCTAAATAATAGGAAGCTATGGAATGTCTAGCCTAGTAGAATAGCCAGAAGGAATAAATTTTGTGTGATGTAGAAGATAACAGACCAGAAAATGCTAGATACTTTTTTGTCCTTCAGACACAAAAGTAGTTGATATTTTTCCATCTCTGCAAAACTAAATAAGAAAAAATTGGTTTACATTTTCAACAAAATTGTAACTTTGCATTAGAAGTTTTGTAAATTTATTTCCAAAAGACTGAAATCTGAGTAGACTTTCAAAAGACATTTTTAAAAAATAGTAAGCAATAAGTCTCTGAATTGGAATCCTACCACAATTATATTGCTACATCTCAAAAACCTGGATTCAAGGAAATTCCTTCTCAGAATCAATATCCTTTCATGGTAATGACATAGAACTTCAGTGTTCTTTTCATTTATCCTACAATAACTCATTATGTCATAGTAGAAAGAACTGTTGCTCATTGCTGCATTTTTCGGGGTTTTTTATCTGTTTTGATTTTATTTCTTCTGTAATAGTCTCCACCAACTGGAAAGCAATGCAGAACTCTGCGGTGGGTTTATGTATGTGTTTAACATAATTTACATACAAAATCCTGAATGAATAATTTAACAAATCTTTTTTTTTATGAGGANAACAGCATTAATGCTAATTCAGTCATTGGAATATCATGGGCTTTGCCTATCCTAAGGAAAGGCAAGTGCTATAGTTCTGAAAATATAGAAGTGGACTCTGAATGATGATAAACTTCAGAATTCTCAATTGTATTTCACAAGTGAGAACCTCTAGAAATCCATTCTATCCAAAACAGTTAAAAGGTATTGAAAGCTAGCAGTCCAGCCTGAAAGAATTTATTTGAAATGAAATTCTGTACATTCTGTGCTAGTTTTGAGACAGAACAGGAAAAACAGTTTGCAGGCGTATACATGTGAATATATTGATAATCATGAATATCTTCTTATATTCTGGATGCCATAAAATCTAAGTTAGTAGACTATGAACATAGCATATCCAAATTTTACAGCATAATATGCAACATTGCAATAGGGTATGCCACAACATAATATCCATTTGTAGGCTGCAGTAAAAATGAAACTTTGAATTCATTTCCAGGTGGAGGAATGCAAAAAAACTTGCAATTGTAGCCTTAGTCAGCAATAATAATGCTGGGAATGTGCACAGAAATTAACCATTAATGAAGTTTTCAAGGTTCTTCTTTATCCTTCTGATAAATTTTTTACTCTACTGCTTACACTAGAATAAATGTAAAACTGAAATAAGAATATGGAGCTTTAAATTCCCAGTTTCTAATATGGACTATTAAATCACAGAGTGGTTAAAAAGATTAGAAATTATATGAATTGTTCAGCTTGACTATTGTGTTATACAGAATACAGGCTTGATATGTCTGAATTTCAGTCAGACTGCCCTTATCTTCAACAGGTACTAATTTTCAAGATTTTCAAGCAATTGAAGCAGCATACTCTCAGAGGTATATTCAT
>VZTN01025017.1:294-30426 GCA_013400515.1 Erpornis zantholeuca
GCGGCTGGCGCTGCTGTTGCCATGGGGACCGTGGGCGGCCGGGGGGCCGGGGGGGCCGCGGGCCCGGTGTGCGCATCAGCACCGGGAGATGCCGGCACCGGCAGAGAGCGGTGGGTGACACCTCGGGGGTGGTACCCCCAAAGCGCCCACCATGTGAAACCTAGCCAGCCTTTGGGGATCCCATATCCACCCCCCTGCCCCAAGGACCCAGAAATCCAGCACCTCTGCCCAGGGATCTCATACTACACTCCAAGGACCCCAAAATGCAGCCTCCCCGGGATCCCACATTCCAACATCCCCACGCCCAAGTAACCCATAAATCCAGCCCTCCTCGGGGTATTCTATATCTAGCCCCTCCCAGGGATCTGAAAATCCACTCCCTCCACCCTCAGGAATCCTATTTCCACACCCTGAAAAGCCCCCAAATTCCACTCTCCCCCAGGAATCCCATATCCACTGCGACATCCACCCCAATGTCTAGAGCCCATGCTGGCAGACAGACACCCCAGGCATCCTGCTGGGTGTCCCTGTCCTTGTCCCATAAGCAAGGTGATGGTGGAGAATCGGGCACACACATCTCCCCAGGGATTCGGTGGAATCACTCACGGGCCCCACGGTGAGACGTGTTTATTGCAAACCGGGGCTGAGGGGAACTGGACAAGGCGATGGCCGGGGACCTCCAGCCCACACACCCCAGGGTGGAGGGCTGGTGGGAAGCTGCGAGGGCCAGGCTGGGCATAGGTGGGGCCTACTCTCCTAGGCAGTCCCCATTCTCAGACCCCTAAGTACCATGCCGGGGAAACCTATATGTTCCTGAGGCTCCTGCCCAGCTGCTGGCGATGAGGCATGGGCCGGCAGCCCCCCGCAAACACCAGTGCTGTGGGGAGCACCCATGCTACTCCCTGACCCAGGGGAGGCAAATGCTGGGGGATGGCTGTGGTCTCTGCCCACCCCTAGGTGTCCTGACATCCCTCCTGTGAGGAGGTGAAGAAGGGGGAAGCCGGGAAGAAGCCTCCCCCGGAGCAGGGTAGAGGGCAGCACAGCCCCACTGGGATACCCTGGAGTGGGGTTGGCCAGGAGATTTGGGGGTGCCAGGTGGGCAGGGTGCTGGCAGAGGCAGGCAGGGGCAGGCTTCCCCACCCCCAATGCCCATACCCAGCACCCATCTCCACCTGCGAGGGGCAGAGCTGCCCAGTGCCACGGCAGAGAGGGCTCCACAACCCCAGAAGCCCCAAAAGCAGTATCCTCACCCACCAAAAATAATGATGTCACCCAACACGACCCAACGCGCTCCCCCTATTCCAGAAAAACACGGAGCATCGGCAGCACGAGGCAAGGGGAGGGGAAGGGATGGGGAGGGGAGGGGAAGGGAAGGGGAGGAGAGGGATCCTGGTGCCCAGGTTGCCATGGTGACAGGATGTAAATCTGCCCGCTTCCTCAGGCTTCCCCTCACAGCATGGATGGGTGCTGGCAGCGTGGATCAGTGAGTCCTGGGCACTGGCGCTGGGTGTGAGGGTCCTGGTGGGCATCCGAGGGTGGGGAGGTCTCCTCTCCCTGCTTTATTTTTCAGTTGTTTTTTGCCACTGTCAAAACTGGACGGCGCCGGGGGAGATGTTGAACATGGAGGGGTCGAATTTCTGGCCGCGGAACGGTGAGCCCTCGGTGTCCCAGCCCTTCTTTAACATCTCGTGCACCTTCTGCAAAGAGGTCACAGGCTTCCGTCAGCCCGGGGTGACCCCATGCTGTTCCCCACACCCCTTGCTCTCCCCTGCCACTCATCCCACAGGCGTTGGGGCTGCGTGACCACCCGATCCGTGGGAGGGGGTGTGGGCAGCAGTCCCGCTCCTCCCTGGCTGGCAGCAGCCACTGCCAAGGGCACACACCACCTCTGCTCCCCCTCGCTGCCTGGGAAAGCACAGACAGCACCCAGGGCAGCACCGGGCAGCTCGTGGGCCGGGCCAAGCCCAGCCCCATGTGGGTCCATCCCTCAGCAGGCCTGGCTTGGCAGAGAGGCACAGGGATGTGGGGCTCATTCCTGGTATGGGGGGTCTGGCACTTACAGGCACTTGCCAAGGTGCCAGGAAAGGGAAGACAAGAGTGCATGGCAAAAGATCCATCAGCAGAACCTCCAAAACTTCACACCCCCCAAACTGTGAAGAGGAGCTCTGAGATGCAGCAGAGCCATGGGGCCCATTTTCCTGGGGATGGGACCCTTGAAGGACAGGTGGAAGGGCCAGGCTGGGCCGGTGGCACAGGGTAGCCAGCACCTACCAGCTCATGGCTCTGGGGCTTGCCCTGAAGCTTCTGATGGTAGTCAAACGTGAGACGGTCTAGCACAGCATGCTCCTCCTCATCCACCGTGGCCATGGAGCGCTCCTTGTTGATCTTGTCAATGTCGATCTGCTCCTCGCCCTCTAGGATGGCATTCCACCAGTACTCGTCCCCCTTGTTCAGGTTGATCTGCGGACAAGGTGTGGGTCAGCGAAGAGGGAGAGGAGCCCCTGTCCTGCCCAGAATGTGGCACCCCTGCCCACCTCACAGCTCCACAGCAGTGATGCAGAGTGCAGCTGTGCTGACAGCAGCATGGGGCTTGCCCACGAGTGGAAGCCAAGCTCATTCTGAGCCAGCCTCACAGCTGGCAGAGGGGGAAGGGATGCTTGTGCCTCCCTCCCTCAGCAGCCAAAGGCTTTGCACAACCCTGCTGCAGGCCCCCACAGCCCCAGCTCAGGCCCTGGGGATGAAATCTCAGCCAACGCTCGCTATGGTTCAAAGTCAGGATCAGTGTCCCCCAGCGGTGCCTGCCTAGGGGTGACACTGGCTCGGGGCTGTATGGCTGACACAGCAGCAGTGACAGAGCCCAGGACTGTCAGATGAGGAGACTGCGTCCAGCAGAGTGTGGGGCCAGGGCTCCAGGTGTGGTAGTGCAGCCATCTTGCCTTTCCCTAACCTAGAAGGAACCTTGGCCTCAGCTCCCCTGGCACTGGCTCGGTGGGTGGCAGCATGGGCGGCAAAGGAGGCAAGGATATAGCACCTGCTGCTCTGTGCCACCCGCGCTGACTGCCAGCACCTGCTTCCCGTGGCACCACAGCTCAGCAGCAGCCCCAGAGGGATGGACAGGAGAAGGGATATCTCCTTGCTTCAGCCAACATCCTCACGGAGAAAAGCCACCGGCTGTAGTCACAGGCATCCCTGATGGCAGTGCCTTGAACAGGGCCACCTGGCCAGCGGGGCTGTGCTGGGGCCGGCACAGGGCATCCCACACCGGGAACTCCAACTTGCTTTTTGTTTTTCCAGGAAGAGTGGGCTGCTTCCTCCCATGTTATTTTAGCACTAATCCTAGCAGCAGGGCAGATTTATGGCATTCGTCGGCCTCTGCAAAATCATCAATAAAGGCAGACAATACAATTTACTCAAACCTCCCTGGAAGCTCAATGGCTCCGGAGGGGAGAACACGGACAGCCATTCCCGTTACAGAGCCAGGCTTCTCTGCGGTGTGAAGAAAAGGAACCAATTAATACAGGAGGGGGTGGCTGGGGTTTAATCCTTCTGGGAGAGCAGAGCTGGTAAAATATTCCAGCCTGGGGAAGGCGTTAGCTTTTCCAGCTAGACAGGCATGCTTGTTCTCCTTTTAATTGCACAGTTCCACTTTGGAGGGGAGGGAGAGCCAGTGAGGGTTTGTTCCTGGGCTTCCCAACCCTGGGTGAGCAAGGGGGGGAATGGAGGAGCCCCCAGAACATCACCCCTCAAACAGGAAGTGAAGTGGAGGGGTAGCAGCCCTGACTGTCCCATACCTGCAGAAGGAGCACCCTTCAAGCTCCTCAGGGTTTGGAACACAAGGGATGTCCCCGTGGTGCTGCTGGCAAAGCCACTACTAGGCTTCCCTAGTGAGGCTCCAGCACAAGCCATGCCGTCATGGCATTGCTGTGAAGCATGCATGGCCTGGTAGATCCCTACCAGAGCCAGACTGCTGGCAGAGGGACGGACAAGTGTTGGGAGGAGTTCAGGCATCACCCCAATTCCATCCCACAGCACTGGGGGATAGAAAATGCATCCTGGAGCATCTGGGATGGCAACCCACCCCCCTCCCTTCCCTACCAAACCCCTTTCCTTCACTGGCACCCTGCCACCACCTGCACACCTCTGCAGCCTGCCTGGGGCAATCCGCTCATCCCTCTTTATTCCAGGGGGAAAGCTGTCAAAGTGAGACTCACTCCAAGTGAGCCCCAGTTTCTTAAATGCCCATGGGCCAGGGCAAAGGTCACTCTACCCCCGAGTCTGTGGTTTACGTGGTTCAAGATGGTGCTGGAGGACTTGCTGCAGACAGGTCCCACCTCCAGGATGGGGGACACAGACGTAGGTCACTTTCCTGGACAGTTTCTGCCAATGTCCTCAGTGGATTCAGTCCCTGCTTGGCTGAGTGTCTGGGTTATGAAAGCCAGTGGTGATGGAGATGCAGCTGGTTCCCCCCACAAGCCCTTTGGGTGCCTGAGGGTGGAGGTAAGGGAGAGCTGAGAGGCCATGGCAGGTCTCTGGGTGATTCCCCACACATGCCAGTCCTCACCCACCCACCCGCCCATGGAGGAGGCTCTGGCACTCAGCTGACAGGTCCCCACAAGCCGTGAGCACTGCTGGTGAAAGCTCCGGAAACCAGGGGGCTCCAGGAGGGAGCATGGCTTCTTCCACAAAGACAAATGCCAACCTCATTATGCTTCTCACTTCGAAACAAGGCAAAGCTTTGCCTGCACCTGACACT
The DNA here is from genome assembly GCA_013400515.1 of Erpornis zantholeuca. Lineage (NCBI taxonomy): Eukaryota > Metazoa > Chordata > Aves > Passeriformes > Timaliidae > Erpornis > Erpornis zantholeuca. Next base: position 5,048 of record VZTN01025017.1, read on the forward strand.
GCTGCCCAGTTTTCCAGCCAACAGCTCTGGCTGACCCCCCAGGGCCCCAGAGATGCTGAGAGCCACCTGCCAGAGGAAGGATGAGGTCCCTGCAGTGTGCCTGTGCCCTCAGCCAGATTTCGGCTCTGCCTGGTGGATCTCACTGGGGTAAAAGCCCATCTGAATCTTTTGGGGTGCACAGGGAGGCAGGAACAGCCTCTGCAACGGTGGCCTGAGGAGAGGGAGGTTTGCAGAAGGCAATGCTGTATCTGAAGCTGGCAGTGTCCTCATGCTGAAGCGCTCACTTCCCACAGCTGGTGTCCAAGATATGAGCTCTCAGCCACATTGGGATGGGCCATTCCCTGGAGATGGTAATGATGGATTGCAAGGAGGATTGCTGCAGGAGCAATGGGACACTCAGCAGGAGAGACCCTCCAGCAGGTGACAGGTATCACTGGGATGGACACAGCGTCTCACTGGCATGTCCCATCTTCACACCCTACTGGGAAGGTCACAACCCCTCATTGTCAGTGCTGGGCTTCGTGGTAGCACAAGGTTTCCTCTCTGATCCCAAATACCTTGTTAAAGCTGGAGAGATGCTGCCAAGAGGCCAAGAGCTATAAGTAGGTCTTGGGAAGACAACCTCCCCCTGCCTGCTTTCCTGTTGGAGCCACATCAGCCAAAGTCACCCCAAAAGTCATTGGGAGGTGTTTAGGGGGCAGAGGAGGCAGCAATGCCATTCTCAGCAGCATGTGGAGGGCAGGGATGAGGACCGCTGAGTTGTGGCTCATGGGATGACAAGCCCCGACTGTGATAAACGTTCAAGGCAGGACTTGCTGACAAAAGCCCAAGCATGGAAAACAAAGGCTGAGAGGAAGAGAAAAAGAGAGGGAATGGGAGAAAAATCCTCCACAACGAAAGTAATACCAAAAGGAGTTGTGCACAACACCCAGCGGGGATTGCTAAAAACAGCGAGGTTATTTTAATCTCGCTCTCAACAAGCGAGCGGGTGTGACGGGGAAGGGAAAGCACAGGGATGACACCCAGGACCAGGGGACAGTGCAGCATGCCACGGGCAGGGGCACGATCCCAGGACATAACCCTGAGCAGGAGGCACGGACAGGCCCCCGCCCCATGTCGGCAGAGCGCTCCACTGCAGAACAATGCCAGCTGGATTCTGCTGCCATGCACACGGGTGTGCCAAGGGATGAGATGAGAAACATGTTGGTGTCAGGCTGGGCTCCAGCTGGAAGAACTCCATGGAGCAGGAGGGGGAAGGCACAGTGGTCTCTGAATGATGGTGAGGGGAGTCCTGGGGCTGCTGGAGTGTGAGTGACATAATGAAAAGGATACATGAATAAGAACACCAGGCAGGATGGGGGAAGCAGAGCCAGGACAGGTTGTAAGGCAAAATAATCTTCCTAGGGTTAAGAGCTGGAGGAGAGGGGAGTCTGTCCATGCAGCAGCCGTGAACAGCATCCCAGAAGGGAGCCAGGAGGAGGCCAGGGAGGCTGAGGACAGTCAAAAAGCCGTTACAGCAGCTTCCTGAAGAATCTCGGGATCTTGATTATCCCTGACACATCCTGCAAGAGGACACGGGACTCAAAGGCCTCTCTGCACAGAACTAAGACCTTTTCAGACAGACAGGACCAAGCAAGAGAGATTCTACCTCCCAGGTGCAAAGACTGAGCTCTGCTGCAGGGATCGCCTCAATTCACAGACCACGAACACGCAGCATGGATAGGGCCACCAAGGTGCCCCAAGCAGTCCTCAAGGCAGGCAGGATTTCCTTGGGCTAGCACTGGCACTGGGTGAGTTCAGTTTTGGCTACATCCACACTCTGTCAGGGAACACCATCCCTGGGTCCCACAGAGGGAAGCCAGGCAGCACCTTGCAGGAGGGAGACAGCCCTGCTGCATTTGGAGCTCACACAGCGATGCACAAACTGGGGCACAGAAAGGGTCCATATGCCCCATAAGCTCCAAACAAACCCCAATGGCCCCATCCAGGCACTGAATGAAGCAATGCATTCCACAAGGGTGGGTGTCCCCTGATGAATGAATCGGGAGGAGGCGCAAACCACTCCTGGCTACTCGGCACATGAAAAAGGAGACGCTCTTGGGCGAGAATTACTCACTCTGCTCCAGTTACCTTACAATTCTTCAAGCGAGATCTCATCCCACCATCAATATGTTGGCAGCCAGCTGGAGATCTTCACAAGCCTGGGCTCGTGCTATTCGAGGCAAGACCCAGCTCTGGGGTTGGGGGCAATGGGCTTGCTCCATTCCCCACCCTGCCCGCGGCCACTCCAGGAGGCACCAAGTCTTGCTCTACCTACCTGCGCCATTCCCAGCCTCTGACAGGTATTGAAGAGACACTGCCTTCCTTGCTGATTCTGGGAACACCCACTGGGGACTTCCAGACTTCCATCCACACTGTCGAGCAGCCACCCATTGGGCCACCTCCTCTTCAATGGGTTTATAGCTTTCCAGGATTGTTTCTTTGTCCCAGATAAGCTAATCTTCAAGATGTTTATGAATATTTACAAAATGCAGGTTAAGATGCCACTACCATATCCCTTCAATGGCCTGGCAGCATCAGAGAAGCTCCTCTCCCTTGCAGGGACCTCACTCACTCTTTTGGCACCAGCCTGCCAGTCAGGGTACATCCCTGAGGATCAGCAGTGGTCAAGTGGCACTGCGCAGCCTCCCCACACACCATCGACAGGATTCCTGACTCTGGCAGCACATTCCCACTCCATTTTCCACTGTGGGGGCTTGGATTTGTGTGCTCATCTGCTGCCACCCTTGTGCCACAGGGAGAAAGGCTTGGAGCCAGCTCCCTCCCTCCCAAGGACAGTGTGTGTCCCCTCCTGGCTCTCACAACAGCCTTGGGACTCGTGAAACTCTCCTGAAAAAGCCTGTGGGCAAAGGATAGGGCAAAGATGGTCACAGGTAGCAAAATCCCACTCCTAGCACAGTCCTGGCCCCCAAATCAGCACAGACGTTTGGAAACTGTTTGACACTCAAGATCCCAGGGTGATGGGCAGAATTCCCGCAACAGCTCCAGCTGTGAACGTGGCTGAACTCACAACCTCAGCCTGCACATCTGGAGCACGTGAGAAATGAGGCTTGGGGCTGGGAACCTACAAGTAATACAGGGATGGGCACCAGCAGCCCTCAAACTACCTTGACAGGGATGATTGGGACAGCAGGCACACAGCAAAGCACAGGCCTGCTGGAGGCAAGAGGAGGAGCCACAGTGTCCACATCACAGTGCAAGTAGGAATCCCATGGCAGGACAGAAAGGAATGGTGAGGAACAGGCACCTGCCAAGGTGCCGGGGTTGGAGTGGGGCTGGGAGAGTTGGAAGGCAGAGTCAGCAAGGCCAAGTGTGCAGGACCAGCACTGGGATTGAGGACAGTGACCAGGCCCAAGTAATGGCTGTGCTGCCCGCCCACAGCTGGAGCTGGGGACCCCCTTGCCCAGCCTGAAAGATGTGCTACCCAGCCAGCACCCCGACGGGCAACTCAGGAGTAGGAGGCAAGGCAGTAGGAGGCAAGGCACAGCACACAGGCAAGGGCAGCATGAGCCAGACACATGGATAGGCAAAGCCAGACACATCCAGAGCTGGCTCAAACTTCCAGCTGCTCCAGTTTCCTAGGTCGTGTGGCAGAGCTGCGAGCCAAGGAGACACAGCTGGCGTAGACCACCCTTACCAAAACGCACTTCCCAGGCTCCAGGCTCCACAGGGAACTCTCCGTGTTGATCTTGTGGGTGAGTTTCCCTTCCATGAGGACGTGCTGGCTGCTTCCCTCCATCACCGCTACACGAATTGCACCACTGCTGATATCCACAGACACCTGGAAACAAAGAGACAATAATCTGGAAGGCTCCTGCTTGCCATCTCACTGTGTGAGCTGGGGTTTGGGGTCAAGTGCACTTGTAGGGGATGAGAGACAAAAGAGCTTCCAGCCCTGCCTGTAGCAGCAGGGTGGGAATCCCACTGCTCTCTCATAGCAAACAGCGACAGTTTGGAGGAGAGAGGGAACCTCTCCAGGGAAGGAAAAGCAGTACAGCGCAGCAACTGGGGAGGCCCTTGACGGATTCAAGGCAGTTGGTTCTACCCTGTCTGTGCCTCAGTTTCCCCACAAGGAAGACCAGTAATGCTACAGGCCTCCACACAGCACTCAAAGGTTGGGCACCTACTTGCTGTGAGAGAGCTCTTTAGGGGTGTGCCTGTCCATCACGGTGACAAGCTGGGCATGAGTATGTGCCATCTTGATAGCTGAGCAATCAGCAATTTGGGGGTAATTTGGGGGTTCCTACACTAGGGCTGCAGCAGGTCATCCCCTCTTTGCTATGCCATGCTGAAAGCATGCTCCTTGGCTCTGCTTCCACTGCTGGAGCCAGCCCTGGGCTCGGCCCAGGCCTCCCATCGGGTGTGTGAGGAGGGGCCGCATGCAGGAGGAATGCTGCAGCACGGTTTCCCAGCTCCCTGCTACAGGGGCAGCTCTGTCCCCAGGAACAGGGCCAGTTCCCGCCCACAGCAGCCATATGGGGAACCCTGCTCCGACCTGCCATGCAGGTGACATGGCTGTCCCCTGGGGAGACAGAGGCAGGCTGTGACAGGCACGCAGTACCCTAGGTCTCCGTAGAGACCATATGTTCTCTCTTGTCCCCTCTGGCCCTGAGGTGCCGCCAGCAGAGCCTGTGCCAAGCCAGGGGATGTAGGGAGGACCTGGCTGGGAAGGGGCAGGATTGTGGCCCCCAGCGCTGGCCCGAGAGGAGGAGACTGCAGTGAGATTTGCCTGCATTCTCTCCCAGAGTTCCCCCAGATCTTCCTCCTGCTCTGCAGATCTCATTTGAAATGTTATTACATTATCCATTACCTAGGAGACTTCCAGCAGCTCACTAGCTCCACACAGGCAGAAGACAGGCAGAGCTGCTCTAGCCAGGGAGGGCACCGCAGCTGTGTCTGACTGATGTCACCCGGGTACAGCCCCCAAAGCTGCTGTGTGCTCCAGCAGGAGCAGAGGAGGCCCAGCACACACAGCACAGGATGACATGGGACTGAGCTCCAGTGCGATGGCTGGGAGCAGGACCACGCTCACAGGGGATCGGGGAAGGGACATGAGGATGGGAGAGGACTACAGGCTGTCACCTGGCATGTGGCTGTGGACAGCCTCTACAAGAGCAGCTGCCCTGGGATGCAAACACCTCCAGAGGAAGTGCTCCTTCCATGGAGCAGCTCCCTCCGGAACAGTGCTGTGGCCTTACTGCAGAGACGAGGCATGGGGATGGGGGGGTCTGCCCTCCATTACCCCCATCTGCTCAGGTCCCCGGGTGCAGGGACACAGCTACTGATGCTGGGCTCCCAGCATGCTACAGGGCCTGCCCAGGAAGGACCAAGGGGAAAAAAAGCAAGGTGACTCCCAAGTCACCTTCTCAGGGGAAATTCTTTGGGGTGTGGAGGGCCAGGGGTGAAGCTGGAGACATGGAAGACACAGGCGCAGCACTGTGTCTGTAGGATCCACATGCACAAGAACAACCAAATGTGAGAGGGGTTTTATTCACAGGTGTGCATATCTTTATGCACAAGATACCTGGAGGGGCCGAGGGACTCCTTTTAGGTGGCTCTGGAACCACCCATGCATTGGGAGAGGGAGCAGAGAAACCCAAATGGAAGAAGAGATCCAAACTGGGAAACCTTCACCTGGCCGCTTCGCTGTGCAAGCCGCCAGCATGAGAACTGATTGCAACACCTGCTTCTACCTGCACCTAGCAAGAAGGCCCCACCCAGCACATCAGCCCCCCATGCAGCACATGCCCTGCAGGAGAGTCCTGCCCGTCCGTGTGTGGAGGGACATGTCTGAGAGGACTCGTGTGCACAAGGTAGTACCTGTGGACAGCCCACACCTGGGGGAAGGCCAAGGGCAACCCGCAGCAGTCTGGCAGCTCTGGAGCTGCTTGTCCCTCCCCATGCGCTCCCTGCGAGCACCTCTGCTCCCCAAAACACTTGGGTGCTCCCAGGGAAAGCCAGCTCTCATCTGTGTGCTGAGGCCTTTCTGCCACAGTGATTTCTGTGCACACTGAACGCCCACGTCCACCCACACAGCTCAAACAAGCAAATACAAACTGAGAGAGGAATCAAGCTTGTCTCCTCTGAGTCCAGCAAAGAGAGAGGCCTGGAGTCATTATCTCTATTTAAGTGCTCAGATCTGTGGGCCTCTGTTGTGCCCATAAGTAGATCAGAGAGTTGGGGACCACGGAGGAAGATGGTCCCACCTACCCAATTGCCCATTCCTGCTCCAAGGATACCTGAGCTCCATACAAGAAAACCTTAAGCTCGCCAGAGCAAAAATATGCCATAGCAACAGCCTGAATCCCAAAAAGTGTCATAACGAAGACTGTGAGCAGCATTAGAGTTGGGTGCACTCTGAACCCAGGGACCAAATGGGGAGGTTTTTAATCTCGCCTTGGCAGGCAGAAGCCAAAGATCTGTTAATTTTTTAAAAATATGAAGCTATGTGTATGCAGGGGAACGTTGCTCTTGTGCAGGTCCTAAGTCCATGGAGCTTTTAAACTGCTCGGAGTCCTTCTCCTCTAGCCCAAGACCCAGCCTGTCTGTTCCCATTTCCCCAAGGCTGGGAATATATAGAATCATTTGGAAATGGAAACTCAGCTGCCAAGAGGAGCCCCGAGAAGGATGGATGAACAAAACGCCAAGAAACAGAGGGCAAGGAGAAGGGAAGTCCAGCATCCAACAACCGATTGCTTCAAGAGAGCAGCGTGGGCAGATACTGGGGCAAGCATAGGTAGAGCCATGCCACAGGCACTGGCATGGGGTGTCTCGAAACCCCTTTTGCCTGCTCTGAGGTGCAGGGACTTTTCCACAGCAATGGCACAGTCTTGACCCAAGGGCCCGTCAGGAAACCATATCCTGTCTCCCCTCCTGTTAGCTCCTGCAGACTCCTGAACCTCTCCATGGTTGAGGATGGAGCAGACAGAGCCCTCTGTGGGGTTTTTGGCAAGGACACAACTCCCCTGGCATGGAGGAAACTTCCCCAGGCAGGGAGAAGAATCGTGATCGAAGTGTGATGCGGAGGGATGGAATATCCATCTGGACACCCCAGAATCCTTTTAAGAAACAGCCTGGGTTTGTTTCAGAGACCTGCTGGGAGAGATGCATCTTCCTGGTGCCCTGCTGTGCCTGTGGCAGCCATGTGCCCCCTCACCCCTCCGGCCCAGGCTGCTGCTGCTGCTGCTGCTGCCAGTGACATTCCTTGGCATGCTGAGGAGCTGTGTAGGCTGAAGCCAGTGACAAACTCCAGTGTGCTCCTTTCAGCCGCCCTGGAAGCAGAGGAGAGCAGGAGGTGGGGGAGCACAAGCTTCCCAAATGGAAAAATACAGAGGGAAGGGCAGCACTTAGGAAAGAGTTCAAACTTCTTGGTCTGACCAAGGCCAGCCATGGGCACACTCCTTCTGGGTCCCTGAGTGGGAGGGAACAGAAGTGGTGCAGGAAAAACAACATGACCACAAGCAGAACAGAGAAGTTTCAGCTTGAGCCAAGGAGACCTCTCTGTGCATGAAGCCAGCCAGGGGGAGGGGCTGGCCCTCAGCCTCCACGCAGGCCAGCTCCCTTCCATCTAGAGCAGGTCAAGCCACACAGGGGCTGTGCCTGATCCAGCTCCCCAGTGCCAGAGGAGCTGTTCCAGCAGCTCCTCTTCCAAAGAGAAGGCACAAGACATGCAGAGCCAGAGGAACAACTGAAGAAGGGCATCCATCCCCAACCAGGCTCCAAAACCCACGCGTGAGTACACAGGTAGTGGAAGTAGAGAGAAGAAGGGTGAGGGCAGGGAACCTAGCTGGGCTGGAGCAGAGGACACTGCAGCACAACAAGACCACAGACAGGCTGGGATCTCAGTCCCCAGCAGACTCACACAGGAGAAAAAGGCACAACCACACCCCGGTCCTTCAGCACAAAGGACGAGGAGCCCTTCTGCTCCAAACACAGTTTCCCAAGAAAGTGGGGCACCCCAATGGAAAAGGAAATGCTAAAGAGACGCCACTAACACCATTTTACCTGTTTGCCTTTGACGATGTGCTTGGGCACAGGCACTTTAATTTCCAGGTCACTGTAGTCTTGGGACCAGGTGTAATTCTCTCGCACAGCTCCATTGTAGCTGTCGGGATTTGTCTGGAACTGCTCCTGTCTCCTGGTGGGGGGAGAAAGGGGTGACATGTTAAATGTTAGAGAGATCAGAGCCTGGAGAGAGCAGGAAGCCTGAGAGCAGGATGCAAGAAACCAAAAGGGAGGGCATAGCCTCTACTCAGCCCTCCTACAGCATCTCCAGCGCTGAGCTCCTGCCCAGTCTCTCCCTCACTGCTGGCTCTATGGAAGGGAGCAGGTCCAAGTCGGCAGCCACAGGACAGAGGGACCACAGCCACCCTGCCCCCATTGTGGGTGACTCAGTCCCCTCTTCCCAGTGTGCCACAGCAGCAGTCAGGCTGCTGAAAAGACAACTGGTAGGACACACAATGGTTTGGCTGCCCAAAAGATGCAGAGTTGGCCCCCAGTGGGCCTAGGGCACCTTCCTGGCCACCTCTGCTGCAGCACTAAGTTCCTCATTCCTTTCACTTCCCATCACAGCTGGAGCCAGGACACTGGCATGTGCTGGGTATGACCTGGCCCCCAAGCCACTGTCCTGGCTGCAGAGGTAGTAGCCTATGGCTGTGACCTGAGTTCACCATGAAAACACAGCACTCATTCTCCTCACCCTGATTTTAACGTTTGGGAAAAGCAGCGGCTGTTATGACCAGGGCAGTTGGCAACATGGAGGTGATGGAGCTGCAGAGCAGAGTGCCTCAAGAGCCATCCCAGGGTACCTGGACAAGTGAATCATGAGCAACACTCTGAGCACAACACTGCCCCTTCCAGCTGTGGAAATGTGAGAAAAGCTGAGGAGACGGCTGCAGGGGTAAGATGGAGTTTATCAGATCAATAAGCAATAATCAATACAGTGTTTCCAGCCAAGAAAGGAGATCACCACACCCATATCCCTTTAAACTGCTGGGTTGAGGATCTATTCCACCAAACCCTCACAGAGAGGGCTTTCAAATAAAATCAAACCTCTTCTAAAGATAGCTGTGGTGCTAACAAAAGGCAGAGTTATTTTAAAATGTTTTGATACCCACCTAGGCTTCAGTGTAGAGCTGGATAAACATGGGGCTCAGGGACTTATGTAAAGGGGGGGCTGGTGAAGAGCAGCCCTGGGGAGCCTATCTTCCGGTGCCCCACTGCCTTCCTGGCACCCCCACTCTGGGGGGCCCTCACTAGTACAGGGTGCAGTTGGCTCCAGCAGCACGGTGCCCTGAGGGTTATGTAAGAGCCATCTATTTAAATTAAATTAGGATGCAAGATGGTCAGAGGGGGCTGTCAACATGGCTGTGCAAACCTCCCCATTTTTTTTTCTCTGCGGTTTCACCGAGTGCACCAAGGGTTTCACCTGCCCTGTTACACCTGTGGCCTGGGGTGGTTCTGATCCGTTCCCAGGCACTGGAGGCAATACCGGGACTGGCAGTGTTCACAGGCTCCCAGCCTCAGCTGGCCATTTCAGGGGGCATCGCATCATTTTTCGGGCATTTTGGCCTTGCCTGGCAGTCGCCCATTGGGTGCCCATTGCCATGGAAACAGGGTTGGCATGGCAGCGCGCACCGGGCTGGTGCGTTGGCTCCAGCTGTCGCTTCCCAACCGCCCCCAGACTGTAGGAGTCAAACAGGCTGGAGGGTGAGAAGCCGAACAGTGCAGGCAACCAGGGGCTGTGGTGACAGGGTCCTCAGGGCCCTGCGCTCATCCCCATGAGAAGCAAACGTGCTGAAATGTGGTGCCATGTCCCCAGACATTGTCTTGTGTGTCCCTTGGTCCCCACCTAGGGACAGCCCAGTGGTGGCACCCAGCTTGGCTCTCAAGGAACAAGTGTCTCAGAGAACACCCTGCAGCAGCACCCAGCAGGGAGGAGGGTCTGTGTGCAGCCTGGGGCAGCTTGGATGGTTGAATGCCCTCGCAGGACTTGTACCCATGCTGTGGGATCTGCCCGGGCATGGCACAGCTTCATGGGACTCCTGCCCTCTACACCAGGTTGGCCACAAGGCCACACAGCAAACCAAAGGACATATCTGATCCTATTTTAAACCCAACTGGGTTTTTTTCCTTCTAAGAGAGTGTTTCCTTCTAAGCAGTGTGGGCCCCTTTCTGTTCTTCCATGACCTTCAGGGGCAGCAGCATGGAGGGGACCCCACAGTCCTACCTGCAGCACCCTTCAGTTCTCTGCAACCTCCCTCCATGAGAAGCCCAGCTTTCTGGCTCAGTGGCCATGCTGGCCAAAGCAGAGCCCAGCGTGGCTCCTCCCAAAGCTACCAGCAAGACACCTGGGAGAAGCTGGGAGTTGCCATTCCAAGTGTCTGGGGCTCCCTGCAATCTCGAAAGAAGCAGACATGAACCATCAAACGGCTGTGTCCCTATGGCTGTTCCCCTCCAGGCCTTTCCTGGGAAAAACTCAAAAGGGAGCAGGAGGAGGCAGTGGGCCTATGCCCAGCCAAGGCTCATGAGAGCAGATGCAGATCATCAAAGATGGGAGAAATCCACTGGTACAAAAGCACGCATGGTGAGATGCCACTGCAGATGCCACACGCCCTCAGCACAGATAAATACAGCAGTCAATTGCTGTCACAAAGCCACCAGGTCTGTCCTGGATGTGCCTCCTCTTCCTCAGGAGAAGAGCACCGGGGCTGAGCAGATCCCAGCTGAGCAGTTCTGGTTGCTGTAGTCCCACTCGGAGCTTACCAAGTACAGTCTCACTGCCTATGAGGGCATGAGGATTCATCAGCCCTACAGCCAGTGTTAACTGTGTGACAGGGAAACTGAGGCAGGACTTGCTCTGTAGGGATTTTGTCCAATGTCTCTCTGCACAGCACAGGTACTGCATGGGTGACAGCAGCCTTACTGCCAGCCTGACTGTCCCTCTGTCATTCTCCAGAGCTATTCCTGCGCCGTAACTGGAGCACAGCTGGGTGACGGAGGAACATGTCACTGCCACGTCTGCCTTCATGTGCACCTCACTGGACAAGCTGAGCCCCGCTGCCTTGGCCCTGCAACCCCAGCCTCGCTCATCCAGCTTCAAGGGGAGAAGTTCCCCCTCATGCCTAAACCTCTCTCCAGCCATGGCTGCTCATCCTGGGGGTGTGAGTTCCAGTGCCATCACTTCTCCACTCCTCTCCTCCCCAACATCTAGTCCAAATCCCTCCAGCTGTTTTCCCAAGACACCACCAACCTCTGCTTCAGCTCTGTTTCCAGTGTTAAAAATCCATGCATGTGAAACTAATGGGCTTTGTACCCCACAACGGGATCACTGGGGGACTCACGAACCCTGGGTAATTTCACTGCCAGTGTAACTGCCAGCTCTGGAGCCATGAAGGATCCAGGGTGGTGAAGGCAGGCCACAGCCTTGTTAGGCACTGCTGACAAATGGCTGACAGCTCTACCACCTCCTGGAGCAACTCTTCCTTTCCTGGAAGTTTTCCAATCAGATCTTTGCCTGGTCCAACTGTGCTTAGCACACGCCAGTGGCACTCCAGAATTGGACCCTGCTCCTTGGCTGGGAGGCAGCTTCCTCACCGTTCACAGGAGACAGCTCTGGCTCACAGCATGCTGGGCCAAGCCATGCTGCCACGCCGGAGGTGGCTCTCCTGGCCAAAGGCATCCCTCATGTTGTCTCAAGAACACCACTGTGCAGCGGGCGGAAGAACCTCCTGCACCAACACCACAAACTCCTGCTCCCATCCCCAGACGTACCAGTTGAAGAGGAAGGCCAGATCCGGCACACAGTGTGGCTTGGGTGGCGACTGTCCCAGCAGTACAGCTGCTCCTGGTGCGACGGTCACTCACCGGACTGCCCGAATGCCTGCTGGGCTGGGGCAGGTGGTGGCAGGGCTGAGGGGAGGGAGGGTGACAAAGCACCAGCTTTTAAACCCAAGGGTTTGGCACCGCGTGCACTTGGCTGCCGGGTGGTGGGGATGGTGGGGGTGGGTCTATGTGTTCTGTCTTGTTCTATTTTTGCTCGCAATGTGTCATTTTGGGGGAGGTGAAACCTTTAACAATGCACCGTCGAGAAGCAGCCGATCTGTTTCCCACTCCTCAGAGCCACATGGCGCAGCACGGCTGCGCTGTCCCTGGAACTGGAGCCACTCCCTACACACGGGGTGAGACCCTCAGCAGAAGCACAAGGGGACGAGACCCTCTGACAGTGTTGTCCCTGGTGGGCGCACTAGATGTCTGAGGATTGAGCTGCATGTCAAACCCCATACACAGATTTCTGGGCATTTCTTACTCTAGGATTCCCAGCTCCGTGGGTTGGTGACACACGATGAGCTGAGCAATGTGGAAATGGCAACAGCAATCCTTGCTCTACGGACACCCAGCTGAACACATTTCTGTCTTTGGAGCTCAACAGCTGCAGCACCAGCTCTGTGAAAGCAGTGCTGGACACACACCAAGAGCAGGAACCAAACACACCAAAGGATCTGGTTAATGTTTGAGCTGAGAAGAAGTAGGGCAGCTCACAGAGTTCCTTTTCACTGAGGAGTTTTGGTGTAAGCATGCAAAAGTTAAGGAAAAGATACAGCAACACAGGAGCAGCCATTCTGCAGCCTGAGGCTGAGGAAGAGCAGAGGTGGGAAAGTGTCATGGGAGGGAACTTATACGACATAATCCAAATGGACCTCTTTTTTTCCCCATACGAAGAAGGAAAAAAATTCCAAGGATTTTCAGAACAACTTAATGGAAGTGATCCACTCAGCCTGGAGCAGTTCAACTTTCCAAGGCAGGATCCCTGCTCTCTCAGGAAAGGAAGCCCAGGATACCTGGATCTAGCAGTCAAGAATGCCATGGCTCAGTGGCCAGTACAGCAGACACCCTCCAGTCACTGGCACTCCCAGAAAGCTTCCTCCAGAGCTGGCACTGCTGTTTGCTGCTAGTCAAGGTGAATTATTTAGGCAGTTTTAAGGAAAACATGTCAAGCCAGATGTGGAGGTAGGTGAGAAGAATGGTGAACCGCCACAGCTGAAGCTGGACAGCAGGACTGGCCGATGCCGAAGGGGATGATGTGGAGAGAAAGCTGGGCTGGCAACCAACCTTTCAAAGCAACTAACCCAGCACTGGCAGAAATGGAGACCCAGAGCCACTCCCTCATGCAAAGCTGCTCCTGAGGAATGTATTTCCAACAGTCCCATTCTATCTGCACTTTGCCATCACAACACATCCCGCAGATCCCACAAGCACATCTTAACTGGCAGAGACAGCCTCTCCCTTCCATGACACCTTCCGCCATTTAAGTGGGCGAGCAGAGGGCATGGTGTACGGAGTCACCTTGGCAGCAGACAGACGAGGACGAACACACCAGCTCCATGTGTAACTACATGTGTCAGAGGCCCTGTGTGATACATGAAACCATCTTCAAGCTCAAGAAGTTACCAAGAGTGGAAAGAACTCATTGAGTAACAATGAAGTTCAGAGCAAGTAGGAAAAGACAAAGCAGACACTCTGCATGCCTTACCCAAACCCACACGCAGCAAGCAGGGCCTGCCAGGAGATGCTCTGCATGCTGTCAATCCAGACAGCATTTACTGCAACAAGCAGACATTTGGATCCAGGCTGCTGCTCTCTAACAGCAGCTGAGAGCAAGTAAAATCCATCAGCATCATAAATCCTATGGCCCCAGCACTTTGAGGACTCAAGAGAGGCACCAGCACATTCAGGAAGAGAAGCTGCCACTGGCATGTACTTGCCAGGGGCACCTGGCTCCACTGCAGCAAGGGCTGGTCCCCCCTGCTCAGCTGGGAATGCTGCCCTGGGGTTGGGGGCTCCAGAGCAGATGCCTTTCTGCAGCTCCCAGTGCCAGCACTGCCAGGGCCCAAGGCCCCGTGGGAGCTGGTCCCTATCCCTGGCAAGCTGTGGTCCCATTTAGATCTGCTCGTAGCTCACAGCCAGCTTTGCTTGGCTCAAAGCACCTCACTGGGCTCCCCAAAGACCGGGGAGGGTGGTATTGAGGAAGGATGAGAGAAGCAGCCCACACTCTGAAACTGTCCTGAAACTGCTGCTGCAGGTAGCACAGGGCTACTGGGAACCAGCACCACATGAGTGTTGTCCTCCTGCTGTGGCAACACTTGGGTCACCCAACTAGGGAGGCCCATCAGACCCCTGGCAGCCTCCAGGCCTTCACACCATCACAAATTCCCACTCCCTCCTGGGGAAGCACCTTGCACCACACCTGCATTCTGCCCTCACAGCATTAAAAGGGCTGCATGCAGCCCAGCGGGGCAGAAACCATCCAGCAGTGCCAGCTAGGCAGGCGGGCAGCGGGCGGGGGGACGGCACAGCCCATTCTGCATCGTTGCAGAAAGGCCATGCTCACCCAAAAACACCAGCATGAGCAACAGAATACAGATTTACTGGAATACAGATTTCCAGAACTTCTGCTAGCCCTCCAGGTGAGAACCCCAAGTGCTTCAAGTCACGGAAAGGTCTGTGCACCACAAAAAGCTGCTACCAAGCCTCAGCCAAAGCTAAAAAAACCTCAGCTTCTAAGATTATTTTGAAGAGGGTAAAGTGTGCCCTCTGCTCCTCAGGGTTCTAGTGTGGGTGCTGTAGCAACAGGTAGGGAAGCCAGAGGTTTAATCTCTACAGAAAGCTGCATTCCCAAAGCTGCAGGGATTGTGTGCATGGAAAATCCCAGCTTTGTGCTCCTTCTGCAAGCAAGCTGCAAAGGAGCCTCCCCCCCACCTCCAGATTTAACATCTTTTGGCATCAAAACATCAAGACAGTTGTACTTTCTGTCTCTGGGTTCTGCCTGGGAAGAGCCATGGTAGGAGAACGCAGACTGCAGGTCCCAGACCTTCGCTGGGATCCAGGAGGCACCTAGGGCTCCACAAAGGCTTCTTTGTACGAGCACTTCAACTAATGAGGGCTCTGGCACAGCACTAAGCAAGCTGAATGCCAAATCCCTTCCTTTACAGTTCGAGTCACACTGCAGTCAGTAAGCCTCGGGATCCACTCTGATCCTCTCTGATCCATCCCGATCCTCTCCGATGCTCCTTGGCTGGCAGCAAGCTCCAGCCCTGAGCACAGCAGTGGTCCAGGGCCCTCCTAATCCTCAGGATTTCTTCCAGCCCAGGTGTGTTTGGTTTGCTGGACAACAACCCAAATCCAGTTTTGGAAAGTCTTCTTCACCCCCAAAGTGGACAGAAGTTTGTCAACAGTTCTCCATGGCCTATTATCCCTGGGCTCCTGAGCACACACTTCCAGGACTGCACTGTGCAGCTTGTTGGTCCTGCTCTCAAAAACAAAAAGTAAAAAATGCAAGCCAGTGCCTTCTCCCTCACTCTGAAACCTGAGGCACAGCCCAGCCAGGAAGTGCAGCCCAGGTTCAAGCCTGTGGTGCCCACCATCAGCATTACAAGGAACATGGAATCATGGAATTATTTCAGTTGGAAAAACCCTCTGAGATCATCAAGTCCAGCTGTTTCCCCAGCACTGTCAAGGCCACCACTAACTCATGTACCCAAGTGCCAAATCTGCACGTTTGTTAGATCCCCCCCAGGGATGAGTACTCCATCATCGCCCTGGGCAGCCTGTGCCAGGGCTGGGCAGCCCTTTCCATGAAGGGATCTTCTCAATATCCAACCTAAACCTTCCCTGGCACAACTTGAGGCTGTTTCCTTTTGTCCTGTCCCTTGTTCCCTGGGAGCAGAGCCTGATCCCCAACTGGCTCCACCCTCCTGTCAGAGAGCTGTCAAGAGTGAGAAGGTCCCCACTGAGCCTCCTTTTCTGCAGGCTAAGCCCCTCCAGCTCCCTCAGCTGCTCTTCATATGACTTGTACTTCAAAGGTCGCCTCACCTTCGGGAAACCTCAAAGCTTCAACTTACCACCAGGATGGAACCAACAACCAAAAATCAGGCCCATTCCCCTATATGCCATCATGTCACCAGGCCCAGATGATGCAGTGGGAAGGGGTCAAGGCTCCCAGTACCAGGTACCTAAGGCACCATCCACACGATGCCTTTGCTGCTTGACCCAGTAGCCAGCCAACAAATCCACCACCCTCCTCTGCAGCTGGAGTCCCACCAGCCCCACCGAGACACTCTGCCCTCTTCCTGCTGGGGAGAGCCTTGCTCTTCTCCAAGCTTGCTCTCTTCAGGAGAGCTTTTAGCCTTCCCTATTGAGTCCCAAGTTATTTACAGAGCTGTTCGACAGCGCCAACTTACCGACATTAGGAAGTTGAAATGCCACTGCCAGCTTGCAGAAGAGTGTTGGAGTGCCGGCACCAGGGGGCTAAATTTCACTACTGCTGGGATATTTAGGTCAAGGACAGCAGGACACACTACTGTCTGGAAAAGACCCCTGGGATCTTTATTGTTTGCACAGAGCTTATACAACCTTGGACTTCAGAGGTCTCCTGAGAGAGAGACCTACACGCAGCCAACCAGGCTCCCCTGGGAAAGGGGGATAAGGCCAAAGGAAACCAATGAGATTCAGCTGTAGTAACAGAGGACAAGGTGGCTTCTCAGACCCCTGCGCCACCAACACAACCTGGCCCAATCCAGGTAGTTTTCCACATTAGGCCCTTTTTGGTGAATGCTGCAATATTAAGCCAAGCAAACAGCAACTGCTTTTTTACTTAAGAATTGGGCACATGCTGTCCTTTGGTTTCCAGCCCTGGGATTTTCCGCACGTTGAGAGAAAAATTGATAGGTTTTAATTTAGTTATTTTTGGTCCCAGGACCTAATTTTGGAGCTCAGTACTTTGGTAGGGCAACCAAAAGCCTTAGCAGTTCAGTGCAGGACAGGGAAACTGGCACTCTGCTGCTGATCTCAGCTACCCAACTGGAGGGGCCTGTTTCTCCATGAAAACACTGGAAAATTGGACCCTGACTGGGTCCAATTGGATCCTCATCATCTGCAAAAGGCTTGGGAGTGACAAGGGCTGCACCAGAAAGGACTAAGGGATTTCACCCTCAGCTTGAGTGTTTCAGGCCTTTGAAAGGATGCTTCCTGAGCAGCTGAGCTCCCACCACAATGGGAGAAGGCATGGGGATTAAAATAATTCTCCCAGCAGGAACCACAGCCTCTCTCCATTGCAAGAAAGACTCCACTTAGCAAAGATGACTTACATTACATTTCCCTGCCTCCCTCAGTATTACCTGGACACATTCCTCCCAGAAACCAAACACAACTGCACTGTGAGTACAGTGCTGCAGTCCCCGAGGGCCAAAAGCCTTGGTGATACATAAGGAGCCAAGGACACACCAGAGCATGTTAGCAGAAGGAGGTCTCACTAACACAGAGCTTCCATGAAGCTCTTGCTCCCACCTGAAAAAACTGTCAGTGTTGGGGAGAGCTGGGAAGGGAAGAAAAGGGGTTGGAGTGATATCACTTTACTGCAGGAGGTACCATGTGGCTGGAAGAGGATTTCATGGCCTCACTGCAAAAGCAGGACAGCCAAGGAGAAAAGAAACTGAGAGAAAAGGAGGCAGACAACACCAATGGGTCCACACACGAGCATGGGGATGGCCCTCAAAACACTGGCGAATCATACAGGACCAGGAGCACAAGGATGCTCAAGTCAGAAACAAGCATGGAAATGATGACTCTTCAGCCCAAAAGCAGGATGAAAGGGGAAAATGGACGCAGAAGAAGAACCCCACAGAGAGCAGAGAAGGGGACTGAGGACCCACTCAATGCCTCTTCACAGCCACACACGACGGTCCTGCGTAGCAGGGACCTGTTGCAGGATGCTGTTGCAGAGCCCCCAGGCATGGGAGGGCTGAAATTCAGAAAGAAAAAGCAAATTAATCCCCCCAAAGAGCTGAAGGACTGAGTGCTCAGAAAACCACTGAGCCACTATGTACCAGAGCAGGGTGAAAGCACTGAGAAAGTACCACTGCATGCTCATTCTGTTCTTCTCCTCTTCCCCCAGCATCTGCTGCTGATGGAGACAGGATATGGGGCCAGATGGAGCTCGGCTGTATCAGGTCAGGCCGTTCTCTGAGCACTGTCTGACTCCTGCTCATGACAGGCCTTGGCCACGCCGGAGGAATTCCCTGTGCACAGCCCCACGTGCGTAAGAGGAATCGGAACCAGGACAGACTCTCCTTAAATATGGACCAAGATCAGCTCCTTTCTGGGTCAGGCTGGAAGAACAGCACAGGCTCTGAGGTGAGCTCATCAGGAAAGTCCAGAGGGACAGTGAGGAAGGAAACCAGTTTAACCGGCTTCTGGTCTGGACAGTCCCAGACAAAACTGCTGAGCACCTAAGGGTTCCCTTCCTTTCTGAATGGAAAAGGCTTGAGAAGAAAAAACCTGGGACAAAGCAGTCTCTGAATCAAACAAAAGCGGCCTCGAAGTCAGCAGCGGGCAGCAACAGCTCCTCTTCACAGCCCTACTCCCCCACAGAGGGTGACCAGCAGTGAAATTCCTGTCCCCAGCACCCCAAGGAGGATGCAGCCATGCCAGGAAGCCCATCCTGCAGGCACCTCACAACAAAACGCCATCTGGGCTTCCAGCAAAGCCAAGCCGTTGCTAAGTCGAGTTAGATTCACACAGGCGCCTCATGGAAATTTCCCAGAGCACTGCTGTGTCATCCCAGGAATGCTCCCAGTGCCTCTCACAAAGGGTTAACCCCAGGTCGCCTGGGGCTCTGGGAATGGGAGTGGTGGGTCTCAGGAGAGAGCTGGAATGTTAGGAGTCAGCTCACCAGATTAATGCATTTCAGTTCAATTCCACTCTGCTTCTCACTAGCCAGCAAGCCAGGGAGTACACCAGGGATTTTTGCAGGTCACTGCCGAGCCCCAGTGCCCACTCCCAGGGATAGCAGAGCAATGTCAGGGAGACCTGCCCCAGTGACGGGGCTCACCTGGACCAGATGACTGGGGCGGTTAGGGTGGCCAGGGCTCTGCTGCTCAGCAGCAGCCTGTTTGCCCCCTTCCTTGGCACAATGGCATTGTGTGCATAGGGTGAGTGGAGTCCCTTCCCTAGTCACAGATTCCAGAACACCTGAAGGGTCTCCTTTAAGACCCCGCAAAGCAGTGGTGGAGCCATGAAGAGCCCCCATCTCACCTCAGCCCACTCCTCTAGCCGTCTCTTCCCTCTCCACGCTGCAGAAGGCAAATGGCTGAGGCCACAGAGACCCCAGGGTTTCGTTCTGCTCTGCATGTTACTGTGCCAAATTGCCCAGCAGCAGCCAAAACCTTCGTCAGGAATGAGCACTACATATCCTCCTGGGCCCACCTGGCACCGTGTTCCGTGTCCCACTGGCCCTGTTTCCAGCCCTGACTGTGCTGTCCACACCCAAAGATCCTCCTCTCAGAGACCTCACCATCATGCACAGGCTTCCAGGACTGCCCTTCCCAGCCTCCTGCCACCACCTCCTGCCCATACATGGAGTAAGGGAAGGGACTCACAGGACAGAGCGATGAGAGCTTCCCCCCCAGTTCATACTGGGAGAAAGCAAGGAGCAGAGGGAAGCCAGGAACCAAAGTCATAAAGCACAAGCACAGGCCGAGCTGCGCAGTGCCACACGTGGGCTGCCAGGCTCTATTTTAAATGCTGTGTGGCAAATATATGCAGGATGGAATCCAAGCTGGGGGAAGGGGAGGGTGCTGGGCAGCAGAGGTGTTCAAAATTAGGAGCTGAGCTCAGGCAAGCATGGCTTCTGGGAGCAGATGGGGGAAGAGCCAGAGCTGGGACCATGCAGCTGCAACGCCAGGAAGAAGAGCCCTATGGTGAGGTGCGAGGAGGGCTGTGCCCTGCTACCCTCCTGGCAAGGCAGGAACAGCAAGAGAGCTGCAACAGCCAGGAAAGGACGGCTGCAACACCTGAGGCAGCTGCAAGAGGAGCCTGGCTTCTGTGGCGCAGAGACCTCATTCCCCCTCGGCACGGCTCCTATCACCCCAAAAACTCCTCAGTCCTCAGTGTATTTACAGGGCAGCAAAGAGGAATCAATTCACTTGCCTTTCACAAGTAGGGAAGGTGAGTGACTTGGGGAGACCTGGCCGAGCCCCAAACTGAGCCCTGAAAAACTCCACACCTGAAAAACTGGCTTGATTCATCTGGCTTGACCCTGAAAAAGCTGCTACCATCTCACTGTGCTTTGCAAGATATTCCCAACCAGCAACCCAGCATCCGGGCTCAGCGCAAGGCTCTGATGGGAGCTGGCAGATCTGGGATGGTACCTGCCCTACATTTCCAGAGCCGTCAGGTTGACAGAATGAGCAAGTTTTTATATAGATTTTGGTGGCAGCGGTTTTCTTCACCAGCGGCTGGAGGGGCGGGGGGAAGGAAGGGAGATGGAAAATATTTTTGTTTAAGCTCTTTTCTGCATTCCTGCTGCCAGAGTTGTGCATTACTCATGCGCCCCTCGTACCCAGGCTGGTAGCTCTGGGTTTTGCTCAGAAGGAAGGGGCTGTGGAGAATTAAGCAGTCGGTTAAATTATTAATAGTCTGTCGGGGGGTGCCCGCCCGGCCCCCACTGCCTTTCAGGGGGCTCCAGTGCCCCCCAGAGGCATCGAAACCAACTACAGCCCCATGACAAAGCCGTGGGCTGCTCTGCCCTACTTCAAACCTCCAGCCGCCCCATTCTCCTGGCCTGGAAACCTCTAGAGATTCCTGGGACTGGGACAGGGCCTCCTGCACCCGGTCTCACCCACCACGTGTTTAAACTGGGCAGGTGCCAAGGGCGCTGAAGGTGTTCCACCCCACCAGCAAGCTTGGCCTGGTGGGAGTAGTAAGAGAAGTGGGAGAAGAGCCCATTGGGGAGGGTGGAAGTTACAGTGGCAGCTGTATTCAGCTGAAGGCACCTTCTTCTCATGGCAACACCCAGGGGACAGCTGCCAGGCAGGGCTTGGTGTTCAATGTCACAGCTGCAAAACAGCACCCGAGTGTCCGGAGTGTGACAGAGGCCACCCTCCAGCAGTGCCAGGACACACTCAGAGGGTGGCACATTCGACAGCTGAGTTTTAACCAGGCTCTCACCACACACAGCAGAAACCATCCCTGTTGGCTCCAACACACTCGCTGTCAGATCCATCCTGCTCCCACACGAGCCCTCACCTTCCTTCCTGATCCTGCTAGTTTCCTTCCTGCAGTCCTGACATTTGTTTTCAGGCAGCTGAACTCTCCTCGCACTAGCTGCTGCCCCACAACAGAAGTCCCGAGGCAAAACTTCATGTGGCAAACCACAGCAAATGTGGACTGCACAGGGCCAAGCAGCTGGCACTTAGCCCAGCCCAGCTGCCTCTGCTCACGGCTTCACCGGGCCTCCAGTCTTTCCCCCTCTTCTCCACTGGGAGAAAGCTGAGCTGGACACACCCAGGCCACTGCTGTGCACTTTGGCAAGGCTTTTTTTGACTTGCTAATTTTGCCCAGGGATCATGGTCAGACTGGCAGCCCAAGGGACAATCCTTTGCCAGGAGAGCTCCAACACAGGCACTGCAGGTGATTTCATTTTTGACTTCCAGCTTATCTTTATCCTGTGGGATGCACATCAGTTACACATTAAGTCCTTTCCCCTCCTCTCATCGGACTAGGTGACTCACCAGGCACCTTGCCGGTCCCCTTTCCTCCTCCCCCAGTGGTGGCCATGCTCAGGTCCTTCCCCATGGTGGTCTCCAGCTGAGACTGCAGAACCTGACTCCACCGTTGTCCTAGAATAATGGAATCATGGAATATCCTGAGCTGGAAGGCACCCGTGTGGATTACTGAGTCCAACTCCTGGCCTTGCAGAGGACAACCTCAACAATCCCACCATTTGCCTGAGCACATTGTCCAAATGGTCCTTGAGCTCTGGCAGCCTTGAAGCCGTGACCAAGTAGCCTGTTCAAGTGCCCACCCATCCCCTGGGGGAAGAACCAAACCTCTCCACTCCTGCCACGTATCATTCCACTGTTCCCAAGATTTTGGTCCTCAGACTGTCCCTTCCATATGCCAAGGGTCGACAGCCCCTAAGTCTGAGCTCTGAGTTCTCTCTGCCCCTCAGGGGCATCAGCCATCCCAGCCCTTCCAGGATTTGGGGTTCTTCCAGTGGTCCACTTCCTTCTGGCAGCTTGCTCTTCCCCATGACATGTCCAAAACTGTCTAGGAGGACAGGGATCACCAGCCCAAGTTTCCTCCTCACCAAGCACCAGTGGGACAGCAGAGACGGAGCACAGCAAAGCCGCACATATGGCCAGGACAGTCGTGGTGATCATAGAAGGACGGCACAGCCACCACATGGGGTCTGACCACAGAACACATCAGGGAGGGGAGGAGGAGATGGAGTCTGCACAGCCAGCTCATAGCATCACTTCCTCAACTTGGTCAGCAAAGAAACACAGGAGCTTGAACTTTAATGGGGCACGAGGCCCTGAGCAAGGGTTGGGCAGCTCTGCCTCGGCCCAGGGTCAAGGTGACGCCCAAGGAAGGACGAGTGAATCCTGTATGGGACCTGCATTCAGGTACATGGTTCAGAGAGGCCACGCTGCCCCTCTGATCTCACATCTTGCTGCTCAGCTGACAGTCAGGCTGGAAGTGTCCCAGAAGCCATGGAAGGACTTTGACACAAGGACATTTCTGCACAAATGGAGGCTGCTTGGCACTGCTGGAAAGCCACCAAGCCTAGCTAAAGAGAAAACTCTGCAGCACTTGCTTGATCTTCAAAGCTGGCCCTGCTCTGAGCCAAGGGCCAGGCCAGAGCCATCCAGAGGGCTCTAAACCCATTTGCTGCTGCAGCTGCCTGTCACAAGGCCAGGCCTACCAGCACCAACTCGCCGGTACTGCAGGTGTCCGTGCACACTCCCAGATGGCTACTGGGGTATCTCCCAGCACACGAGAGAGTCCAGCACTAACAAAAAGGTTGCAGGCTCATGCCAGGACTTCCATGTGAGCCTTAGCAAGTGCCAGAAAAGGGAACAGTGCTCACCACAGCCAGTTTGTGGAGGAGCCACATGGCCCAACCCAGCTTTGTGGGGCCATGTACAGGATATGCCACCTCCCCTGCTCAGAGCAGAGTGGGAAACCCTGAACCACCCACAGGACAACAACTCCTGCCCTCCTGCGGGGAGTTACACAATGCCTCCAGCCTTGGAAGCCTGCAAGGGAAATCCTCATAGCCTTCCACAGGGTTGAGTGACTGCAGAGGAAGGTCAAAACCCAAAAAGGGCTGTGCAGAGAACAATGGACACCCTGTTTGTGGTTTTGCCTCCCCCCATCAGGAGTATGAAGAAAGTAAGAGACCCTTACGTGGGCAGCTCTGCTGGGGCAGCAGCCCCCGAAGGCTCCACTGACACAGGGCTGGGGGCTGCAGCACCCTGGGCTGTGGCTGATTCCTGTGTGCCTGCAGCTCCCTCGGCATCTGGTGCTGGGATGTGCTCCGTTGTCTCCACCTCGATCTCCTGAGCTGCAGGGCACAGCTTCACCCTCTCAGCAGTTGCAGCTGCCTCCTCCTCCTCCTCCTTCTTCCTCAGCTTTGCCTCCAGCTCCCGGCGCCTCTTCTCATCATCCTGCCTGGCCATTCGTTCAAACACTCGGAACGCCTGGGAGAGAAAGAGCAAACAGAGTGAGCAGCACTGCCAGCTCTGCCTGGAATGCCGAGAAGGAAAGGAGCAGCATCACATACTTGGGGCACCTACTCCTTCCTGCCCTTCCTCTCTCTGCACCACATACCTACCTCGAGCTGCTTGAGTCACCAACAAAAGCAGCTGGTGACTCTGAAGAGTTCTATGGTCACGTCAAGCACACCTCAGAAATTCCTGGGAGCATTTTTGAATTGTTTCTAGAATTGTATTCTTGCAGCCAACCTCACCCCAGCCTGGGAAGAGGGCTGGTTACTACTCCAGGGAAAAGCAGAGTGGCGAGATTCAGCTTTTGGCTGGGAGGGGGTTGAAGGCAGCCTCCCCTCACCCCATACTCCAGGGCTCATCCAGAGACCATTTTCAAGCCTGGACACAGACAAAGTCTCCAACAGACAAACAGAATGAGCTGCCCCAGGAGAAGCTGCAGGACAACTGACCTGGCACTGGCTGTGCCCAAACGGACAGGTGCAGGAGAAGATGTGATCCTAGGAAATGTAATCCTACCCCACAGTTGGCTTCTGACCATGCCTGTCCAGTGCAGTCAGAACTGAAGCCCACAGCTGCGTCTGCAGCAAGGGGTGATGGCGACTCAGACCCTGCACCTGCTCCTTGAAAGGGCTGCAACTTCTCCCACCTGAGTGCCAGGGCTTTGGCACTGTAAACATGAAAAATGTGCAAGCATCGAACACAGCCTTCCTCTGCTTCCCAGGAATATTGTGGAAGCAGATTTAGCGCTTCCAGCAGTGGACTGGCACACCTGCTCGATTCAAGTCTTCCTCTGGGTCCAGGAGGTGCAGGACAAAGGACACGGCCCAGGGAGGGCTCCCACCAGAGCAACCACAACAGGACAGAAGCTTGTGCCACTCACCCTGGCCTTGCTCCGCAGGCAGTGAGCAGAGTGGAGGATGTGGGAGAGGTGAGTGCCAGCCCTGCACAGATCATGCAAAGCAACACCTCAGAACTGTGTGCCCTGAGCTGCAGTCAAGCCAGGATAGGAGGAACGAGCCCCTTTCACACTGTTCCCACACTCTGGGTACCCAATCCAGAGAGGCCAGCAGGGGCTACCCCGGGGCGTGATGAGGACCCCCACATGCCATGGGGCACTGTAGGGAGGGGCAGGACCCCTGTCCCCACCCGCGTCATGCCAGGCCTGATGTGCCTTCGAAGGAAAACTCACCCAGTCCGAGCAGACAAACACCCTAAACCCAGCCTCACTTTAAGTTTTACAAGCTCGTTTCCTCCTTGCCAACGGAAATTAATAACAAGCCAGAGGACCCCAAGTCAAAGCTGCTCCAACACCGAACCAGGCAGGTCAGGGGTTTTGCCCCCTCCCGTCCAGGAGCGGGACCAGTGCAATGCTGGCCACAAGCTCTCGCTAAGCGGAGCCCAGACCTACTTCCCCCCACGACTCCCGGGCCCACGTCTGCCTTCTGCCTCTCTCTGGGTTCTCTGCTCACACGGCTCCCGGCGGCAGCTCCCTGAGTCCACCCTGGCCCGGTGCTCCCGGGGCCAAGCTCCGAGCAGATGTCGCACCCCAGCTCTTCCCACCGGGATCTCGCAGTCCTCGCCTGCCTCCTTATCTTCTTACGAGGGTGACGCTTCCCTCCGCTTCAAGGGACCTCTCCTGCCTTCCTCTGCGCTCCTCCAGGCAGCGCCGGTGCGCCGGGGGCTGCTGTGCTGCCCGACCCCCGCCCCGGATCCCCCGCCCTGCCCGGACCTAACCCCGCCGCCGGCCCGACA
>VZTN01025017.1:49181-66617 GCA_013400515.1 Erpornis zantholeuca
CCCGGCGGCGGCCCGGGGTCCGGGGCAGGGCGATCCGCGGGCCCTGCGGAGGGACTGCCAGCACCGGTGGGCTGGGGACTGCCGGGGGACTGGCGGGCAGTGGGGGCAGCAGGGATGCGGGGCGAGGGCTTGGGGAAGGACAGGGGGGGAGGGCACATGGGAAGGGGAGCAGAACCCGAAGTAAGGGCCCCGGGGTTCAGGTACGGGAGAGGACCCTTGGCGTATCGGGAAGGGGCAGAGGCCCTGGGCGTCATGTAGACATGCCGGCGTGGGGGCAGGTCCAAACAGGGGCTCACTATCCCCCCTCCCTAGGCTGCACACCCTCTCCCCCTCCTTCCTCCCTCCAGCTTCATTTCCAGCTCTATAGCTCATTTTTCTGCTCCAATAATTTGCTGTGGGGGCCCTGGGCTGGGATGAGCACATGACCCTCCCAGAGCACTGACCAGGGACTGGGATAGGGAAACACGACCCCATCTCTTCCCCTGTGCCACCCCCAGTCCGAAACCTCTCCTTACCTCATAACTCCCACCGTGGTCACCCCCAGGATCTTTGTCAACCGGAGCCTGGCGCTGGAGAAGATCAAGTGCTTTGGCTTTGACATGGACTACACCTTGGCCAGTGCGTTTTGGGGGGGGCCCTAAGGCAGGGTGGGCTGGTGGTGATAGCCCCTGCCCACATCCCCCCTTCACCTGCTGTAGTGTACAAGTCCCCTGACTACGAGGAGTTGGCTTTTGACCTGTTGCTGAAGCACCTTGTTGCCATTGGGTACCCTCCTGAGATCCTTGCCTACAAATATGACCCCACCTTCCCCACCCGGTGAGTTTGTGGAGGGTGTCCCAGAGACGGAAGGGGAAGGGAAGTGAGCCCCCCACCCACTGACAGCTGTGTGGTGTAGGGGGCTGGTGTTCGATGCCCTGTATGGGAACCTGCTGAAGGTGGATTCCCACGGGAACCTGCTGGTCTGTGCCCATGGCTTTCGCTTCCTCAAAGGGTGAGTCTGGGAATGCCCCACCCCTGGGGCAAGGGGGGTTGGGGGTCCCTGACGGTGGAGTGCAGCGCCATGCTCCCTCCTCAGAGCCGAAATCCTCCACTATTACCCCAACAAGTTCATCCAGAGGGATGATATGAAGCGCTTCCACATCCTCAACACCCTCTTCAACCTCACGGGTGAGCGAGAACCCCTATTGTCCTGGCCCTCCCACCACCTTGGGGTGCTGTCCTGCCCCGCACCCCCTCTCACAGCCCCCTCTCCCACAGAGGCCCACCTCTATGCCTGTCTTGTGGACTTCTTCACCAACTGCTCCAGATATGTCAAGTAAGAGGGAGGTGATGGGTGGGGGCTTGGTATTGGATTGGATTGGACGGGGGATAAATCCTGGGGGGAGCTTCCCTTGGCAGGGCAGCCCCTTCACCCCCTCCATTCCTGACTATTGCAGCTGTGACACTGGCTACAAGCATGGGAACCTCTTCATGTCCTTCCGCAGCATGTTCCAGGATGTGCGCGAGGCCATGGACCATGTCCACCTCTCTGTGGGTGCAGGGGGCAGGGAGCTGGTGGTGGTGGGTGCTGAGAGTGTTGGGTTTTTCCCCCACGCACACCCTGGGAGATTTTGGTCATCCCCACCCCGTCCCTTCTGCAGGGTTGCCTCAAGGAGAAGACACTAGAGAACCTGGAGAAATACGTGGTGAAGGATGTGAGTTGTGCAGACCCCCCTAGACCCTTCCCTACTCTGCTCCCCTCAGTCAATTCCTTGTGGCCTCCCCCCGGGCTCACTCCCCCTGACTGGCCCCTCACCAGCCTCGTGTGCCACTGCTGCTGAGCCGCATGAAGGAGGTGGGGAAAGTCTTCCTGGCCACCAACAGTGACTACACCTACACTGACGTGAGTAGGGGATGTCCATGTCCCCCACCACCAGGTCCAGCTTGCCCTGTATGGGGGAGGCAGAGAGGATGTGTTGAAGCACAGGCAGGGTCTGCCTGCCCTGGGGGCAGCAGTGATGATGCCACATGTCCTTGCAGGCCATCATGTCTTACCTGTTTGACTTCAGCAATGGCGACAAGGTGAGTCTGTCCCCACTGTGGGCTGGATGGGGGGTACAGGGTGTTATCAGCATCCTCTTGTTGACCCCCTCCCCGGCATCCACAGGCTGACGTTCCACAGCGCCCCTGGAGGTCCTATTTCGACTTGATTGTGGTGGACACCCGCAAGCCCCTCTTCTTTGCTGAGGGCACCGTCTTGCGCCAAGTCGACACGGTGGGGATCTCTCCCCTGCTGCGGGGCTAGTTGTGGTGGTGGGCACTATTTAGGCACTGAGGGGGCTCCTGTGGGCACAGCAGGGTAGATTCATGGCTGGTTAGGCACTGAGCAGGCACAGATAACAATGTCCCCATCTTGGGGTCCTCTTGTCCTGCAGGACACAGGGAAGCTGCGCATTGGGACATACACTGGCCCCCTCCAGCACTGTGCTGTCTACTCCGGTGGTAAGTGCCCAGCTGGGCTCTGTCTGGGCTCTGTGGGCAGCACAGGGGGACATGCCTAGCCCCCCCACCTTGACTCCTGGCTGTCACAGGCTCCTCAGATGTGGTGTGTGACCTCCTGGGTGTGAAGGGCAAAGACATCCTCTACATGGGGGACCACATCTTTGGAGACATCCTCAAATCCAAGAAGCGGCAGGGCTGGCGCACCTTTCTTGTGGTGCCTGAGCTGGCCCGTGAGCTGCAGGTCTGGACGGAGAAGAGTGGTGAGCAGTGCCAGGCTGGGGACACAGACTTCGCCATGCAAGGGGAGGTGGCCTGGAGCCTCCTACCTCTCAATGGCCAAACTGCCTCAGCAAGCCATACCCTGACCCTCTTTGTCGGTCATGCTGGGCAGTGGGTAACACTTCTGCACTGAGCTGGCCCCATTGCACTTGCAGAGCTGTTTGAGGAGCTGCGGAGCCTGGATCTCTTCCTGGCTGAGCTGTACCAGTGAGTTGATTGGGGTTGGAGACAGGCAGGGGTGGGAGCAGCTGTGGAGAACCCTCCAGGTGAGCCCTCAGATGGGTCTGTTCCATTCCAGGCACTTGGACAGTGGCAGCAGCGAGCGCCCAGACATCAGCTCCATCAAGCGTCGGATCCAGGTGACACCCAGGGCACTGTCCCAGCTGATGCACAGCTCAGCTCACTCCTCTGCCACAACTTCCTCCAGGGTGCGTTGGGTGCCCTGACTGTCCTGCTGCACCCACAGAAAGTCACACATGAGATGGACATGTGCTACGGGAAGATGGGCAGCCTCTTTCGCTGTGGCTCACGTCAGACGCTCTTTGCCAACCAGCTGATGCGCTATGCAGACCTCTACGCTGCCTCCTTCATCAACTTCCTCTATTACCCCTTCAGCTACCTCTTCCGGGCCCCCCCTGTCCTGGTATGCAGCCCCCAGCCCCTGCTGTTCGCCCACTGAACACAGTGCCTCCATTTCCCTCCCTGCCTGAGGGGGGCATGGGGCTGAAAGAGGTGTTGGGTGGGCACCCAATGCCTTGGCTGGCCAGTGCCAGCCTCTCTCTGGGAGCCTTGTCAATCCCCCCTGCAGATGGCCCATGAGTCAACAGTGGAGCACTCTCGCCTGGACTCAGGGGATGCGGCCACTGCCCTTCCTCCCTGGCTGGCCCAGCACAGTGACCCTGGCCAGCAGGTGGGTGGCAGGAAACAGAGGGGCGGAAGGACATGGGCATCATGCCACCCTGATGCCCTTGGCATCCTGTGCCCACTGACCCCCTTCTGCACTGTCTCAGGTCCCCCAGGACTCAAGTGAGGAGGAAGAAGATGATGGAGAAGCCTGAGCACACCCCAGCTGCTGCCATGGCAGGTGCCAGTCTCACGGGAGGGCATTTGGTGGCCATGGACCACTTGCGCTACCAGATGGAAGCCACTGGCATAGTCAGCTACCACCTCCAGTGGCCACAGGATGGCTGATGGCCCTGACCCATGGCCCTTGTCACACCTGTCCCTGTTGGGCAGTTGGGACCTTCTTCTGACTGTGCCCCCAGCCAGAAGAGGGTCCCCCCAAGCCTGCCAGCTCCTGCCCCATTAACTCATATCTGCCTGGTGCCCTTTTAACTCATATCTCTCCCACTAGCTGAATGCCAACCTGGGGCCACTCAATGCCAGGGTGAATGGGTATTGCCACTGCTCCAGTGCCCCACTGCAGCAGTTGAGGTCCCAGCAGCTCCTGCCCCTTTAGCCTCTGGGCCTGGCCATGAGCACTACAGTGCTGGGTGGAGGGGGTGAGGCTGGGTGGAGGTGACAGCTGCTCCAGGAGAAGCCCCTTCACTTTCTGTTCCCCCTCTTCTTTTTTCTACCCTTTTCTATTTATAAAAGATACTCAAAATTCCTGGCACCACAGAGACATAAAATTGGCTGTTTTAAAGTAAAACTGCTTTGTCCCTGCACTTGAGAGGTGGGGGCAAAGGGCAGTCCCCAAATTCTTGTCCAGCAGCTGGGACAAGTGTGAGGCCCTGGGCAGAAGGTGGCAGCCCCAAGCTATCCCCACCTCTGCAGAGGGGGCCGGGCCAGCAGCACTCCACAGAGTGGAGCCAGCCCCATGTCAGAACTCCGACACTCTGCTCCGAGACTTCTTCCAGCATCCATGACTCAATAGAGATGCTCAGCCAAGGCTGGTGTTGGGTGCATTGCGAGGAAGAGAGGAAACAAAAGAGCGGGATGGGGCCAGGACCACTGCTTGCTGGATGACAGTAGGGCTCCCCCACCTTCCGCAGCTGCCATATGGTCACTGTTCACAGCAGAGAGCTCCTGCCAGTCTCCTCACCAGCCTCTTGCCTGGTACCTTGTGCTGCTGCCTGCTTCAAGGGCAGGGACAGCAGCAGAGGGGGCCCGAGTGCGCTTACAGGGCTCATCTGTCCCCAGACCCCCACCATGTCCAGGAGTTGGGGGCCTGGCCTGCTGCACCCAAGGTCCTCTGCAACCCTTGCTGCTGTCAGTCTCAGGGCCTGCACAGAAGCTGCTGGGGCACTGCACATCCTCCAGTCCCTCGCGCAGAGCCAGCGCTACCACCTCTGCCTCCAGACACCAGGTCTGCACCTGCCTGGCAGTAGGAGATATACAGATACTGTATAGGTAGGGCACAAGGCAACTCCAGAGAAAATCCCTCAAGACATTGCTTCCAAACACTGGAACATTGCAGTCCAACTGACATCAACAGCAGGAAAACCAAGAGCGTGTGTTATGGCAGAGGAGCTGAGGGCAGTCCTGGGGAGACAATCCCAGGAGACACAGCTGGTGTCTCCACACCACTCACTCGCTGACACACATCTCTACTGCAAGCTTTATTATATTTAAACTAAAATTTAGATATTTGATACAGTGCCCCTCGCCTCTATGTCTGAGGGGCAGCAAGAGCAGTCAGTGGAGTGTGTATATGAGGCAGCCTGGTGGGCAGGCAGCCTGCCCCTGCCGGGAACCTCTTCCCCGCAGGAGCTCTTGAGGGGATATGAACTCAAACCCTCCAGCTCTGTCACTTCCGGCAAAGCCATGTTTTTCCGGAAGATGAAGCAAGTTTCCTCCTCGGCATCCAGGATTTCCCCGAGGGATGACACCACAGGGTCATGGTCCTTCAGCATCTCTGGGTAGAGACTCCCAGCCCGCTCAATCCGTAGCGAGCGCCGCACAGGCGTCAGAAATTTCAATTCTGGGCCTTCTGGGAACTCCCTTCCTCTATGGAGAGGACAAGAGCCTTGGGTAAATCCCATGGAGAACCACTGACATGGAGGGTGTGTGCTACCAGGAGCAGGAGGTTCAGCCTTACCTGGATGCAGATGTAACCTGTAACTTGATTGAGGGGGGAAGGGACGTCAGGGGCCTCCCCACCAGGCCCGGAGTTGATGCTACGGGCTGCCTCTCACCTGGACAAGGTGTCATAGGCTCCCAAGGAATGGGTTTCTCAGCCTTTTCTCCTGGCAGGAGAGGAAAAGGACAACGCAGTTGCAGAGAGCTGGGGAGGGATTACACCTTGGCATGCTGGACAGGGGCCAGAGCGCCTGGCTACAGAGGCTTGCCAGGCCAGGACCCTCTCTAGCCCGGGCAGAGTAACATTGTCCCGTTTTTGAGATCAGGATTCCAGACTTTCACAACACTCGTCAAGAGGGACACAAGGTGCTGGAACAGACTCTAAAACCATGTTGTTTCCTGGCTGGCAACACCAGGGAGCCCCCACCTGCCCATGCTGAGCTGGCCCCACAATGCTCAAGTTACCTTCCAACTTTTGGCCTGCATCCTTCAAAATATTGAGAGCAGTTTCCCTGAGCTCCTCGACTGGCTGCAGGAAAAGCAGAACATGGGTCAGAGCAGGTCTGGCATGGGAATGGAGACCAGAGTTACAGCTGAATAGGAGTAAAGGTTTTTGCTGCATCACAACACTCTGCTGAGGACAGCAGGAAGAGGCTGCAGGATTCCCCTTTGCCCAGTGGGATCCATCAACACCCAGCACAGCTGGCCAGGTGCCCACCCTGCATGGGCACATCCTGCAGCATGGAAGGGGACTGGCAACTCTAAAGGACTTTTTCACCAGTGACCAATGCTGTTAAACTCATTCCAAAACCTGGCCCCTGGTTCTCAAGGATGCCCTCCAGCAGGGAGGCAGGGAACACATGGAGCTGGTGTGCCCCACTCACCTCAGCCCCAGCGCTGACTGCTTCTCTGTACAGCTGCAACACGTCAAAGGGGCCACTCCGGGCCAGCAGCTTTGCTTGGCAGATCCAGAATTTGGCAAATTTCTCTGCCTGGGGCACATGGGACAGCACTGCCGAGAGCTCCTCTGCAGAGACACCCTGTAAGGAGAAGGGAAAGGTGTCCATGGCATGGATGAGTGCGTGCACCAGGAAGTAGTCCGTGCCTAACCACAGCTCCCAATGCTCTCCAAGAGGAGGGCCTCAAAAGTCTGGGTTTGCAAGTCTCCTACGTAACCATGGCAAATAAAAGCTGTCCTGCCTCCGTGTTCTCCTTGAATAATTGAGTCTAGTATTCCAGGGGGGTGTCAAGGGATAGACTCCAATGCTGGCATTAATTGGGGCCAGTAAATCCTGGAGCAGGGCTAACAGTCAGGGTTCCCAGCAGCTGTTGCCCACCAGGGCCATACCTCAAGCTGTGACACCCATCAGGGATGAGTGGGTCAATCGGCCTGGGCTGCTGCTGCAGACTGCACTGCCAGGGCACCATCAGTGTCACACAGAAGGCCCATGCTGGCTTTGGCTGGGGGAGAATTAATTTCCTTCCCAGTGATTGGTATGGAGCTGTGTGCTTCGGATTTGTGCTAAACACAGTGATGATAAGAGGTATTTTCATTATTGCTGAGCAGGATTTACATAGGACCAAGGGCTTTTCTACTTTTTGTACTGCCACACTGTCAAAGACACTGGGGATCTGTGGGAAGTTGAGAGGAGACACAGCCAGGAGAGGCAACTCTAACAGACCAAAGATATTCTGGACCCTGTACTCAGTATATAAAGTAAGGGGACTTTTGGAGTGATGCTGTTTGTCTTCCCAAGTCACCACTGCATGTGATGGAGCCCTGCTCTCCTGGAAGTGGCAGAACACCTGCCTGGCCATGGGAAGCAGGGAGTCAAAGTTTTGCTTTGCTTGTGTGCATAGTTTAATTGGGAGAGCAAAAGCTGTCTTTATTTCAGCCCATTAATTCTTTGGCTTTTACCCTTATGATTCTCTCCCCAGTCCTGCTGCTGAAGGACTGCGTGAGCAGCTGCATGAGGCTTGACTGCTGGCTGGGGTTAAACCACAACAGCCCTTTTTAACAGGGTACCTCTCCATTCCCTGGTCAGCACAGCTCACAGCATGCCCTTGGCCTACCCATAACTTCATGAGAACTTTTATTTTTCTATGTTTCCCCTCTGGCAACTGAACACTTGCTCCCAACCCCTCTTAGCTACTGGAGGGACATGGCCCTCATCCCCTGGCATGCTCCAGGAGAGGAGAAGCTCATTCAAGCAGCTCCTTTCCCATTCCCACCTCCTCAACGAACTTCAGGCACTGAGTTAATATGCTGTTGATCTTCGCTTGGAAGTGCTGCTCTGGATTCTCTTGCTTCTCTTTTGCTTTGACCTCTCTGCAGGATGCCTGTACTGCCTGCTTCTGAAGCAGCATCATCGGCGGCCGCTTGTACGTCTTGCCTTTGGATGCCAACCACTCCTCCAGCTGTTTCCTGTCCAAGGACCAACAGATCACAATTACCACCCCAGGAGACAGTAGCTTGGCAAGAGCTGACTGTTTTTACTTGGAATCTCTAGCCTACTTCAGCTGCTCAAAACAAATCAATATATCTCAGAAACACATGTGAGCTCTAGACTGGGAAAGGAAAACATTCTCAAGCGTAAACCTTGAGGCTGAAACAGGAGAGTGGCCACACACTCTCCTTCTGCTTACTGAATCGATAGGAGAGGAACCCACCTCTCCTAGGTGGGTGAATCGATAGGAGAGGGTGCCACCTAACATCATCCCCAACCCCTTCTCTTTCCAGGCATCAACCTCCCAATAAGCTTTCACTGATAAAAGACTTCGGACTCCGTTTTCAGCAGGATGGTGCTGGCTCACCCAGTCAAACCCTTTAAACTCTGCTGTTTCCTGGAGGCAGGACCCAGGTGGCCAGAGCTGCCACTTACTTACGATCCGGAGCTGATGGGATCCTTGGAATGCGCCTAGCCTGCATGCCACTTGCCTTTGGCAGCTCTGGTTTAAGCTCATCTCTCTTACTTTTCAAATCATCCTCAAGTACATGAGTTTTGGAGTTATGTATGCTGCGAGACTGGTTTGGGTAGCCCATCCCTTGGGATGCTGCTGTATGTCCAGGAGGCACCACCTTCATGTCCTTCATGTCCATCCCCTCTTTAACCATGGGCCTTGGCAAAGTGACACCTGGATTCAGGCTGGATTTCAGGTTTCTGGTCCCCTGGGGCTTGCCCAAGTTGGGAGGCTTGGTGGGAAATCTTCTCACTGGGGGAGGTTGGCTGTGGTGCTTAAGACTTCCCCCTGGAGCTGTGCCAGGTTGCTTTCCTACAGGTTGCCTCAGTGTAGTAGTTTTTCCCTGGTTTGTCCCTGTGTTTTTATGTAGCAAATCATCAGAAGCAGGAGGGAACTGAGAGGGCTGCAATGGCTGAGTTCTGATACTTATATTTTGAGATACACTCTTTGACTCTGGCAGGGTTTTCCTGAATTTATCCAGAACTGACTCCTCCTTAGCCTGGCAGTTACCAATTCTGTCTTTTGGACCCAGAACAGGCCTTGACATTATGGCTGAGCTTTGCCTGTGGGCTAAGACTCTCTTCTTCCCGAGACTGTTTCCATCAGATTGGAAAGTTCTGATGAGCTCCAGGGGTGTGGAAGCTTGTGGGCCAAGGTTTTCCTTGTGGCAGACCAGCCTGTCCTGCAGCCCCTCATTCATGCAGCAAGGTGCTCCAGGAGCGGGGTGGTCACTTCCAACCTGAGGTGCTGCTGCACTGACAGTCTTCTGTGCAGACTTCTGGTTCCTTTCTGGATTTAGATGACCTGAGCTTGAAGGTGGGACCCTGCCTCTGGTCTGTGCAGAAAAAGGAAGCTTCGTATTGTTCCCTGGCTGCACTGGATGCACCCCTGCTGCTCTCTGGTATATATTTGAAGGCTTCTGCTGAGCATTGTGGCCAGTGTGCTGTGTGGATTTGGCTCCAAGCTTGCCATCCCCTTGAGCACCCTCCATCACGGTCCCAAGAACAGCCTTCTGGTTCCTGTCAACCTGGAAAGACAAAGCAGCCCTCAGCTCCAAGAAGAGCACAGTTTGGTCAGACCCAGGGCCACAACTGGCCCAGGGCACAGTCATGTGATGAAGCAGCTGTCAACAGAACAATAACCCAACACCCAACAGGACATGGGCAAAGGATCAGTCTCCCAAACTGAAACTCCTAACTAAAAAAGTCCTTTGAAAAATAACTAGTTGACTCGTTGCCAGCTATTGAGCCATCTATTGTATCGCCCCCCCATTTAGAGTCAGGAACTCATGATCCTGACTTGGGGATGTGGTTTTCAAAGCAAGTTACAGATCTGAATTGCAGCAAGGATGAAAAATTATTATGACTAAAGTACATTCTCTTGTGACCCTATAAGCAGCGATCCTGAGTGAGACCCTTTGAGCGCTCTTGGACTTTTGTGGGCTGTGACCAGCATCTCCCTCTGAGCAGGGCATCTCAGAGCCAGCAAACTCTCACATTTGTTGTACTTGGAGGAACAGTGAATTACGTCAACAGAGCCTGGGCTGATACCCCCTCTCCCGATGGCTCAACCCTTCGCCTGTTGAGAAGATAGAAAGGCACCAACACGAATACTTAACTGAATGTGAGGGGAACTTTTCACAGGTACAAACTCTGGTACAAACTCTTTAGGTCTATATGCGTATAGGTACGTTACAGCAAATGTTCCATGAATGTGGCTTTCCTGGGTTCTTAAGTACTTTAGATTTTTAAGTCAGGCCAGTAAGCAAGTTACTATTGTGTTACGGTAAATTCTATATGAATCTTTTGTTAAATTGTTTAACTTAACCTATTCATTAAGTACTATTAAAGTGCTGTTAAAGCCTTTGGGCCTGAACTGTTGGTCAAGTCCAGTGCTCAGATTAGCAAGACGGTCTGCTCTGAATCTTGTTATTCAGTGGACCTTTGTTATTCCATTTTATCCTTACCCTTCCCCTGCCCCACTCCCCCAGGCTCCACATAGACAATTTTTGAGTTGGTTTTGGGTTTTGATTGATTGATTGACTTTAGATTTTAGCTTGCTTCTTCTCTATGTGGTTTAAACATACAGAAAGCAGTAGAGTGAACCTTGACAATGAACTTCGTCATGCTTTCACTTTTATATTAAACCTGCTTTTGCTGATACCTTTGCCAGTGATTCTTTAAGCAACCATAAAACACTCATTCGTGACAGGGGACCCCGTTCTGCCCAGATTCACTTAAAGCATGAAAGACTCAAAAGCTTCCTACTTACATGCTTGCATTTAGAAACTGGTTCTAAGGATGGATTCAGGTGATTAGTCCAGTCCTTTAAAAAGGGTCTGTAAAAGTCAAACTAGTTATCAAGTTATTTAACAAATTATCAGGTTATTT
Organism: Erpornis zantholeuca; assembly: GCA_013400515.1. Lineage (NCBI taxonomy): Eukaryota > Metazoa > Chordata > Aves > Passeriformes > Timaliidae > Erpornis > Erpornis zantholeuca. The sequence continues at coordinate 60,314 of VZTN01025017.1, forward strand.
ATCAGCCGTAAGAAAAGCAGAAAGAGTTAAATATCTAATCCACTGTTGGTTGTCCCAGACACAGGAGCTTAGGAGTAGCTTTCAGAAATCAAAAACCTGTCAAGAAATACTACCCCATGCTATTAATTCTTTTTCTTTTGTGTGGCAACAGAAAAGCAACACAAACCACGAGCATCCAAGGTTGTCACAAAACTTCCACGGACAACAAAACTAACCAAAATGATTCCTGCAGGTGATGGTCTGGCAGGTAGGGGGTTTGGAGGCTCCTAAAGTGTCCTGTGTGTCACAGACAGCTGAGGTCATGCTGCTGAGGTCACGCATGGTCGCGCCGGGGACCGCGCTGGGTTGGGGGCCCGCGGTCGCGCCCCGGTGTCCTTGCCACCGCCCGGGCGCCTGGGAGGAGGGGAGCGAGGGGGCGGGACCGTGGCTAGATGGGCAGCCGCGCCGCCAATGGCAAGGCTCAGCTGCTGGCCTCTGCCCTATAGACAGCGAGGGGCGCCCAGCCCGGGCGGCGCCGGCGGGCGGTGATTGGGGGTCATAGTGGTGCCTCAGAGAGTCCTGACCAGGGTTCACTGCAGTGTAACTGATCCACAAGCCCTGAAGCTGTCCAGGTACTGGCAGCTAAGCAGGAAGGTGGGACAGCAAGCCACGTCAGCTCCCACAGTCCTGTCCTCTCCTCCTCCTCCTCCTCACAGAACTGGAGCCCTCTGAGGAGGGCAGCCAGCTGGGGAGTTCTCCCATTCCTCTGCTCCAGGGTAGCAGCTCAGCCCTCTGGGAAGACTAATGCCTGCGCAAGTATTTTTCTGTAAGAAAGAGCCTAGAGAGTGAGGGGATCATCCTCTGTTCTGCCCAAGTGTTGTGCTACACCAAAAAGAAAGGTCACAAACCTCTCATTTCTATTATATCAGTAGTGTTTCCCAAGGCCTGGCAACAGGGACTAGTTTGCTCTTTTTGCTCTTTGATCCTCCTTCTTCTCTTCATATTTTCCTGCCAGATGCACTGAAAATGCCCCTTCCTTATGTTAACATATTCCAAAGGCCACTGAAAGGTGCCATCAAAAACCAGTGGTGAGATGCCAGTGACCCTTTCCTTAAGATCTGGTTCCGAACCTGAGTTTTTAGCAGCAAGGTTTGTTCTGCCAGAGCCAGGAGCTGAGATGAGAAAGTTTCACAGAGACTCATAAAATATGCGGAAGAGACACCATCAGCCATTGGGAAATGCCAGCACTCAAACAATCCCTTTGCTCCTGCTGTGGGAGGAGTGACCAGTGCCAGAGTGCTGTGGATGCAGAGCCCAGATAGCAAGACCCTGGCAGGAGCTGGTTATTTGTACACAGGCCTGAGAAGGTAGACACTGGCCAGTGGGGAGAGTTGGCTATACCTCAGACCTTTACATATCATCTCATCCAAGCCCAACACCCTCCTAACTTACTTCGCACTTGGGCATTTCAGCCTTTCCTTGGCTGCCTGGCAGTTCTGTGGCCGGCTCCTCCATTGCTCTGCAGAGAGATGACAGGAAATGCAGTGCACACAGCACAGTACTCAAAGAGTACCCACGACAGTGGATTACTGTTAATCTCAAACACTACATTGGACACCTCTCGACCTCCCTGCCTGGGAAGCCTGGCAATGCTGCTCCCAAAAATTCCCATGTACATGATATTGCTGGGAGGCTCACTGGCACTTAAGCTTCCCGACCCTCAAAGAGTGATGCCACTCAACACCTCAACTGTGCAAGGCTTAGTTTGCAGAAGGAAAGGGGAGATGCTGCCCATGATTCCATTTCAGCTGTGTATCTCACAGACCTGAACGCACTAGCAGCCAAGCCCTCTTCTAACACAAGCAAGAGGGAAAAACAAGGAGTGTCTCAACAGGAGGAAAAAGGAATCTTCCGACACCCCCAGTTTGACTGCGGCACCAGGGCACCTCGCAGCCAGAGTCCAGCATCACCCCATCCCCAGGGCCCCCGTCCCTAACGCTCTTCCAGTCCCACCCGATCATGCACATCTCACCCTGGATTTTATGCACATGTCAAACACCCCCTGCCCTCTGCTCACCAAAGCTTCCACTGAGCCCCAAGAGCAGCACAAGCCCCCAGACCGTCCCCAATCCTTACACACTGCCTTCTCCCAAACAGCGTCCCTGGGCCCGTTTTGTGGGCACCTCCTGCGGGTTCCCTCACCCTCACCCACACCGATCCTCCGCCCCGCCTCAGCCTCCTTCCCAAGGGCTCGGCAGCCCCCCAGGCCACCCGTGACACCCTCCCCACAGGTCCGTCTTTGCCTTCCTCCAGTCCAGCACTCCCACAGAACTCGCGGCCTCCCCGCAGGGTACCAGCCCCAGAGGGTCCGCAGGTCGCAGCACCTTCGCATCGCAGGGCCTCATGGCTCCGTTCTCCCCCGCCCCCACAGGGCCCCTGGACCGCCCGCATCCCCCAGTACCGGGACCCCTCAGACCCAGATCCGGGGCTCCCGGTCCCTCACCGACGGCTCCCGCCCGCTCCATCACGGACGCTGCCTCAACACAACCTCCAACACGGCCAACAACCGCCGCGCCGTATTTATTGGCCACTGCCTTCTTCAAACCGACCAATGGAGAGAGCCAAACTTCCGGCTTCGGCTCCGTTATTGGCTGAGAGGTAGGGGGCGGTGACAGCCGCAGAGGCGGGCGGGGCTGGCTCCCTGCAGTGACAGACCGTGTCACGCCGTGCCGAGACATGTCGTGACATACTGTGCCAGGCCACAGCGTGCCACGGCACGGAGTGCGATGCCGTGCCACGTCTGGCCACGCAATGTCATGCCATGCCATGCAATGCCACATAACAATGCCATACCACGCCGTGCAAGGCCGTGCAATACCATGCAATGCCACACCACACCGTGCTATGCTGCACCACGCTGTGCCGCATGATAAGGCATGGTGTGGTGTGAAATTGTACTACACGGTACACCACATCATACTATGTCATATCATGCCGCACCCTGTAATGCCACACCATGCCACTCATTGTCCTGCCGTGCTGTGGCCCACCAGGCCATGCGCTGATAGCAGCTGGGGCAGAGTGACAGCTCCGGCTGGGTGCCTGGGGCTGCCGGGGATCCACCATGGGTTCCCACCCCAGTCACCTCCCAGCTGTGGTGTGGGCATGGAAACAGGGTGTGGAGGGTCTTGCATGGGTCTGACCAAGTCAGCGTGGTTTCTGGGCTGTGGGGTGGCCCCCCACTCCCTGGGTTTTCACCCAAAAGGCAGCCAAAACAGAAGGATTTTCCCATCCATAACCCCATCCACCGGGAGAAATGAGCTGAGCAATGTTGTCCTAGAAAACCTTTTATTTCCACCTCCATCCAAATACAAGTTAAAAGCAATCATAAATAAGGGGGCACAATAAATAAGTACAAAAGCAATGGGTTGACACAATAAATAAATAAATAAATAAGTACAGATTGGGGTGGCTCAAGCCCATGGGGCCCAGAGCTGCTACTTCACATGAAATAGATGGGAAGAGGGGTTGTGTCCCAGGGGGTTGTACTTAGTACATACAGCCTGAAAACCAGTGACTGCCGGTTGGGTTGATGCAGGGTCCTCAGCGCCCACTCAGCTCATAGGTAGCAATGTTCACCTGGTCTGGGGTGTTCGTGATGCCAACGGGCTGGCGGGGCTGCAGGGATGTGCAAACGAACCAGCCGGGGAAGGCGGCCGACTCAAAGCGGGTGGTTCCCTCAGCTGGGCTGTCCAGGCGGTAGAAGATGAAGCGGGTCAGCTCCACACTCTCAATATCCCTCCGGACATCAGCTTCCTATAGCCAGGGGGGTGAAATGGGAGTCAACATGGAATGGAGACCCCAGCCCCACAGAGGACACAGTGGTGGGACTGCCTGCTCACCTCCAGCTGCAGCACAGGCTTGGTGCCACTCATCACACATGACATGTAGAGCTGGTAACCCTTGATACCCAATGCCACTGGCACCCTTCCAGACCCTGGGCTGCCTTGTGATGACCGGGGACGGTACAGAGCGATGTTGAGCTTCACTGTAGAGAGAAGGGAGAGGTAAATGGATCCTGGGGTTGTGGCGTGGCTTCTGGGTGGTTCTGAGGGTTTGGGGAGAGGGACAGTGGGACAGGACCATAGGCTCTCACCTTTCCGTCCAGCAGAAGGTCCCTGCAGGTGCAGGGCCACCAGCTGAGTGGGTGACTCCAGTACAAAGCACTTGTGGTCAATGTCCAGGATGTCAAAGGACTGGGAGCGAGTGTAGCGGAAAACGGGTGCCCCAGCATAACTGCCCTTGATGCACTGGAAGGAGACGGGCTCTGTGGGGAGTGAGACAGTCAGGGGAATGCTGATGCTCCCAGGTCCAAGAGTATCCCCCAGAAGTATCCTCTGGTGGGGGTGACACCCATGACATCACCCTCATACCGAAAATATCATCCAGGAAGCTGCCAAGGTCACTATCGGCAAAGTCCTTGTGCGACGGCTGCTTTAGGAGCTTGGTCACAGCAACCACCAGGATGGCAGCCTGGCGAAAGGTCCTGGAAAGGTGTCCTTTTGTCACTGTCACCTGGATGTCCACCCCAGGTGATGTCACCTCCAAGTCCAGTCGGGGCTTCTGGGGAGTAATGGGGATGAAGGGTGAGAGCCTGGCTTCCACACCACAGAGACCCCACCGCTTCCACCACCCCAGCGTTACCTTCTGCGGGCAGAGGCAGTTGGGGCCATACAATGTCTCCTCATTCAGGCTGAAAGGCAAAGGGAGATGAAGTCAGGGTCAGGAATGCAGCATCACATCCCCAAAGTCCTCTCTGGCATGTCTATTCTTACCTGCTGCTCTCCAGTGTGTCCAAATCAGGGACGAATGCCATTGCCGCCACTGACTGCAGAATCCTGGGCAGAGCCTTCACAGTACCTGCAAATTGCTGAGGCACTTGGCTGCCTGCTCCTGCCTGTCCTGTCTGCAGTGTTGCTTGGCTGCTCTCTGAGCCCGGCGTCAGCGTGGCTGGTTTTCAAGAGCCTCTAGAAGGAAGCGCTGTCAGAGTGGGATTTCCAGGTTTCGCAATGCCCGGTTTTGCCCAATTACTCTGTTGAGACGGGAGGGCTGGGGGGGTTGGCTGCCCCCAAGCAGTGCAGTGGGGAGGTGGAGCACGGAGCAGAGCAGGGAATGATCTGCAGTTGGGGCATGGAGCAGAACCGAAGGACGCTCAAAGGGCTGGTGCGTGAGGCAGAGAACAGAGGGGATGTTTGGGCTTGATGTGTGGGGCCTGTGACCACGTGGCAGCCCATCGTTCAGTTGACCCAGCAGGGAGCTGGACTCACCCAACGCCAGCTCCAGCCCCAGTCCCAATCCCAGCCCCAGCCCAGCTGTGATGACACCGACCCTTGTTGGGGCTGGGGATTGTGGCTGCCCTGGAAGCAGACAGTGATGCAAGCGCTGCCTCTCCACCATTTCCCCACAGCTTCCTCCTGCACTATCCGGACCCCTGGTGGCGAGGCCAGCTGTGCACCTGGTGTCACCCCTCTTGTCCCCACTGCCCCAACACCAGTGGGTGCAGGACCCTGCTGTCCGTTCCATTTCTTGTGCCCATTCATGCCACTCTGGGGACATGGCCTTCAGAGACATGGCCATTAGGGACACTCCTCATCCTCATGTCCGTGCACTGTGCTGGAGATTGCACCATGCTGGGAGGACCTGGGATGTGCGTGGCCGGACTTGCGTGGACTTGGACTGTTGGGGTGGTTTCCTGGCACCTGTTTCACTTCCTTGAAAGTGCCATCCTGCCGTGCACAGCTCCTGTGGCCGAGACTGGCACCACCATGACTCACTGTCAGGAAATTGCCAGAAACCCAGAATCCCCAGAGCACTTCCTGTGCCCTGCTGAGCATCCGCTGGCTGTCACACTTGCTGGGATATCCCCAGGGCACGGGGTCCTCCATGACATAGTGGAGGTCCCCAGGCCAAGGCTGGAGTCCCGAAGCAATGGTGAGGGTCACCAAGCCATGACGAGGGTTGTGGGCCATGGACCATGGGTGTCGCCAGGCCATAGCAAGGGTCTCCAGACCGTCGTAGAAGTTCTCTGGCCATGGTGGAAGTCCACAGGCCGTGCCAAGGGTCTCCAGGCCACGGTGAGAGCTCTCCGGCCATGCCGGGGCCCCCACACCGTACAGCGACCCCCAGGCCACGCCAGGGCCCTGCTGCGCCCCGCCCGACTCTCTGGCCCCGCCCCGCTGCGCACGCCAGACGGCGCAGCCGCATTGGGCCGGATGGCAGGGCGTGGCAAAAGGGGCGGGGCGACGCGACGTGGTGACGCGAGGCG
>VZTN01025017.1:66946-97939 GCA_013400515.1 Erpornis zantholeuca
GGCGCCTCCCGGAGATCTCTGGTGGGCCGGGGTCGGCGGCGTAGCGGCCACGGAGGGTCCCCGCCCGCGCTGAGGCCCTCGCCTGCCGCGGGCCCGAAGGTGCCCGGTGCTGGAACAGCTGTGGCTGCAGCCGGTGGCTCTGGCCCCGCCGCTTCCTGGAAAGTGGAATTTATGCCGTTTTTAACCTAGGAAGTATTCCTAAGTCCCAAGTCATACCTAAGTGCCCGCCATCTAGGCTGACGTCCCCATCCCGACTGCGGGTGGGTTACATTTAGCACTTTAATCTGCTTATTGTCGTACTCTAGGCTGTCATCTGTTGTGGGCATTCCTGAGGTTTGACCTTTTGGTGAGGTTTGGGCTGTGACTGGCTGCCCCTCTGCACTCTCCTCAGTCGTCACTCCCAGCATGACCTTTGCATTCCTGTGTGACCCTGATACCCCTTATCTCAGACTCCGTTTCTTATGCCTTTGCTTCTGGTTCTCTATTTTGATCTGGCTTGCAATCATCCCAGATCCAAGCTTGACTCTGTCCAGGCTCCTAGATAGAGATTCTCAAAGAACAACTAGTTCTGCTCAGTTTGGGTCAAATTCTGGCATTAACCTCTCATTTCCAGAGAGGTCAGTGGATGCTGCTGAGTGACAGCACCGAAACTGGACATGAAACTGGAGATGATGATGCTGCTTCCGTCCTAAAGCTTTTTCCCTGCCATTTGCATGCCTGTGCTCTGGCACCTGATTCAGTTGGCTCTCTGAAATATCACGGTATCATGGAATGCTTGGAGTAGGAAGGGACCTGAAAGATCATCCAGTTGTACCCCCTACCATGAGCAGGGACATCTTACGCTATCCCAGGTTGCTTCAAGCCCCGTCCAGCCTGGCCTTGAACTTCAGGGATGGGCCAGCCACAGCTTCTCTGGGCACCCTGTGCCAGGGTCTCACCACCCTCCCAGGGAAGAATTTCCTGCCAGTATCCCATCTAACCCTGCCCTCTGGCAGTGGGAAGCCAATCCCACTTGTCCTGTCTTTCCAGGCTCTTGTGTAAAGTTCCTCCTCAGCTCTCTCAGAGCTCCTTTAGGGACTGGGAGGGTCTCTAAGGTCTCTCTGGAGCTTTCTTTAGGCTGAACATCCCTGACTTTCTCAGCCTTTCAGATAAATACCTGTGTGTGTGTTTTGCTGTGTAGATCTGAAGAGGGTGAACTGGGAGAATCCCCAATGTTGTGGCACTCATGGTCCTGCACCTCCTGGCCTTTCTTGCCAAGTGTGACTGTGGGCAGGGTGGAAGGGACAAGTGGTTCCCTTTTTCCAGTGGGTATATCTGTCAAACACTTTGTCTAAATTCAGGTGACTCTGGGTCTTCCTCAGGCTATTTGAACCAAAACCTTACTGTTTGTGATGGGAAGCGTAGCCCCTGTCATCCCAGGCAGCCAGAACTACAGAATCACAGAATATGCTCATTTGGAAGGGACCCACAAAGATCATCAAGTCCAACTCCTGGCCCTGCACAGGACCATCCTCAAGAGTCACACCCTGTGCCTGAGAGCGTTATCTACATGCTTCTTGAACTCTTGTCAGGCTCGGTGCTTTGACCACTTCCCTGGGGAGTTTGTTCCAGTGCCCAACCACCCTCTGGGTGAAGAACCTTTTTCTAATATCTAACCTAAACTTTCCCTGACACAACCCTCGGGTCCTGTTACTGGTCACTACAGAGAAGATATCAGTGTCTGAACTAGATTCAGAAAGACAAACCCAGAAGACTGGCTAGCAAAACGCTGGCCATGAAGGTGCGTCGTTTTCTCTAGTCCCTTGTGAAATTTCATTTTAATCTGGTGAACGCGTGATAACTGCTTTGACATTGGGCTGCTGCTTGTTAAGCTGGTCTGGGATATGGAAACCAGCCAGCTGGGTCACCTCTAGCCTTGGATCCTGCCTCTTGTGGGAGGAGCTGGGTGGAAAGGGCAGCTCCAAGAAGAGCTGCTCCAAGTGCACTTACTTCAGGATGGTCCTGCTCCAGTGCTTTCCTTGGGCTGTGGTGGTTGGTTGGATGTGTGTAAACCCCATGGCTGACCCTGTGGCCAACCCCCTGGCTAACCCCAGGCCTCCCAGTACATGCCCTAGTGAAAGCTGCAAGGTGAGACCTCTCAAAGGTCCCACACTGGCACTGGGTTACTTTCCTGGGTTCTCTGAGCAGGGGAGAGCTCCCCTCTGGGTCTTTCATCTGTATTGACATTCTTGGGTCTGGGCTTTTGAGGAGAAGCAGTCTGTCCTGGAGCCCACTTCTCAAGTGTGGCGCACTACTACACCCCTACTTTGCAAGCGATTTTTCCTGTAGGTGGTTTCTTCCCAGCCTTATCCTGGTGCATGTCACAACAAACCAAGAAGAAGAAAACCTCGGCCAAGCAGAGTGGTCACAGAAATTGAAGCCCAGACCTACCTGAGAGGGAGAGTGATGGAAGAAGCTGAAATCAAGAGATGTGGGTGGCTTTGGTGCGCAGCAGTGCATTCAAGGCTGATGTTGGGTACCCGCCAAACAAATCTGCTTCACGCTGTTGTGGCACGGGAGATGGTGATGCCATGCTGCCAGGGATGGGAGAGGCAGACTTAGCCATGCCAAGTGTACTGAGTGAAAACTGCATTTCCAAGCTGTGAGGGATCTGGCTGTGGGACAGGGTGGATGGATTAATCCAAATTAAAGACTAAGCTCAGTTCTCCGTGCTTGGGGGAGGGGGTGGTCTCTGTTCAGTGCTCTCCTGCAGTAATTCGTAACCCACTTTTCTGTTCTCTCTCAAACAGGAACTTGTGTGAGGCAACGGGACAAAAATGCTTAACTTAAGGACTTGTGCGGCAAAGCTGAGGCCGTTGACGGCCTCACAGACTGTAAAAACAATTTCCCAACACAGACCGGCAGCACCCAGGACGTTCCAACAGCTCAGGTGCTACAGTGCACCAGTGGCTGCCGAACCATTTCTGAGTGGGACTAGTTCAAACTATGTGGAGGAAATGTATTATGCTTGGCTGGAAAATCCTAAAAGTGTACATAAGGTAAGGATCAACCTTGCCAGGAGGTCACCTTCATTTCTCTGTGTGTCAGAGCAGTGGGTGCAGGTAAGTGCCACTACTTGAGGAGGAGTGAATTCATCTGTAGGGGCTGGATGTTTATGGACGGTCCTTCTGCTGCGCTTTTCCCAAAAGAAACAGCAGTGATTCCTTGAGCAAGAGCCAAGAGGAGCTTTTTCTGTTCAAGAGGGAACGCCGTGGGCTTGGGACACGGGCAGCATCCTGGATCACAAGCGGATAGAAGGAATGGCTTCTGGGAATGGAATCCACCTGTAGCAAGCTCCCAGTGCTTTATTTTTTCCATCTCTGGTGGCTCATCAAGAGGGTTTATTCCGGAGTGGAGGATGGGGAAAAGGGGCAAGGAGGGTATTCTCCACATCGTGACTGGTTTCCTTTTTATTTCAGGCACGGATGGTGTTCTGTGTTGGGGCAGATGTAGCTAAGCTTGGCTATAAGCTTGTGTGTGTGTAAAGCCAGACAGCTTATCTACAGACCAGGAGGGGGGACAGGGTTTGGTGGCCAGAGGAATTCCCACTGGCTGCTTCTGATCTTAAAACTGGGAAAAAAATCCAGCTGTGGGCAGTATGTGCAGAGGTCTGTCCTGATCTGGATCCCTGAAGCTCTTCCAGCAAGGCTGAGCCCAGCAGGTAAGGGCCCAGTTGGGAGGAGGAGGAGTTCTGAAACCTGACAGCATTTTTTCCCATCCCCAGTGTTTCACAAAGAAAATGTTCCTCTAGTGACTAAGTGTCAGCATTACCCAGGGGATTTTTAGGACAGTTTTGAACATGGTCTAATGTGGAGCAGCGATTTTCTTTATTCATGAGTCATGTGCAGACCAGGATAGAATGGGTGAATGAACAATCGGGTATAAGGAATCCTATGCCCCAGCACTCATGGCAGTGTTGATGTGTCTTCAATGGCACTGATCCCACCCATCCAAAATGAAGGTGCTAAAAAGTTCTTAACGTAGCATTTTCACAAAAAAGTTGACTTCATGCTTCTTTGGAGGGAAACAGGCGCCTGAGCCAAACTAGAAACTCGGAAATCACAAAACATCTTAGTTTGGGTTGTGCCCTTTGGATTGTGACTTGAAAGCTGCCCAAGCACGTGGTACAAACCCTCCCTCAGAGGTGGGATACTGTATTAAAAGCCAGGAGCTTAAATACTGTAGCTTGATTTAAAAACAAGTGAGGGCTACACCACCTTGGCCCAGCAACAGGCACAATCATGTCTTTGGCTGAGAGTCATAGTATGATACCAGCTCTTTGATTCCAGGCTCTGGACAGTCTTGAAAGTCACTCCGAGTGGATATGAGAGTAAACATCAGGAGTGACCATGGAAGCTGAATTTGGGTCCTGTGGCCAGACCTCTGGTTTGCTTCTGGTCTTGTCTCCTCATTAATGTGGCTCGTCAGCCTGTCTGTAAGTAGGCAGGGCATGTGCACATTGGCTGAAGAAGTTGGAGGAGCATTTAGGTTGGAAGGAGACTTTGGAGCTTCTGCCCTGGCATCCAGCTTGGAGGTGGCCTCTAGCTTGTTGGTGACATCCAGCTTCATGGCTAGACCAGGTCACCTGGGGCCTTGTGCAGTCAGGTTTTGAGCCCCTGTAAGGGTGGAGCTTTCACCACCTCTCCAGGCCCCAAGTCCAGTGTTTATAGTGAAGAACTGCAAGTGTGTGATTTCTGCGTGACCGATCCTCTGGAAATCAACATCTCTGGAAGTACTTCCAGTGCTCAGAGAGCAGTGCAGTAATTAACATAGAATTTTTCCTCTTGCGTGAAGATCAGTGTATGAAATGAAATGAGGTCTTGCCATTTCCAGGAAGCAAACCTTAGACTCGTGATGAAAAAAGCAAGTCTTAGGGACTGCTTTTTTGACAAAACCAAGCTGGAGTCCTGCTTGACAGAAAGGGGTTGGAGTAGGGAGATGGGACTATATGACCTTTGAGTGTCCCTTCTAACCTAAACCATTCTATGATCCTACAAAATCCAGCTCCAGGTCCCAAAACTTCTGGTGGGCTTGATGCGTGTGCAATGTTGATGTGGACTTTGCTGGTGCTTCCTGCTGCACTTGGCCTCATTCTGGCCTTGTCTGTTGTGTGGACTCCACCTCATTCCAGTGACCTGTTCATCAAGATTCCTTCCCAGCTCGTCTCTGCACTCCTTTGTCCTCTCTGCACTTTTTCATGGCTCCCCTGTTCCTGGTGGGATGCTGAGCTGCTGTGCTCGGGCTGGGCTTGCAGCCGTCTCCGGTCGTGTTGGCTCGCATTCTTCATCAGCCTGTGTGACCTGCTGGGGGAGGAAAGTGCCACTCCTGTCCTTGATAAGCGTTGGCTTCCATCCCGCCTGACGGAGGGTCAGATCCTAGGGTGGAGCTCTTGGAAGGAGTCCGGCTGTCATAGGGACCTGGCTGAGGTTTTTCTGTCCCTGTGTAACACAGAGACCAGCTGGTTCTCGCTGTGCTGCATTCTATTAAGGAGGGACACATTCAAGTGGGAAGAGCTGGGGTGTCTTTGCTGTTGTCACTAAAAACCTCTGAGGCATCTGGCTGGTGTGGTGGTCCCAGCTGAGCACACTGAATCCATTTCCCCCTTGTAGACACCAGGGGTTTAAACTGCAGAACAAGCTTCTCTGCTTTCTTGAAATAGGGAGGGTAAGAAATAGATTATTTTAGGGCATTTTCTGCATGGAATCCTTTAGCTGAACTCCAGTTTCCAAGTCCAATGAGCAGAGTTGGATAATGATAACAATAAAATAATAAAAATTAGAGCAGAGTGGGAGAAAGTGGAGGCAAGGGCATGGGGGTTGGGTGCCAGTGGGCTGCTTGCTCCTGAACCCCATTCCCTGCATGTGGGGACACCACCCTCCTGCCCCCCGTTTGACAAGGTTGGGTGCTTGGCACAGACCACACTGTCTCCCCATACCCTGAGCAACATCATGGGTGCTTCAGGGAAGGTGGCCAGAGAGCTGTGTCTGCAGGTGGGTGGTACCTGCATACACCTGGGATAGGTTCAGCTTCCTTAAGTAGCAACCCTGGAGTTTGGGTTGACCTGGGGGACAGGGATACAGCTCTCCCCATGGATCTGTACATGAAACAGCCTTTAACACAGACTCCTTAACATGCCAGTGTTTGGGATTTTAAATTGAATGGGGTGACCCCATCACACCTCAGAAACCTGTAGGTCCTTTCCTAGGTTGATACCGGACACAGCAATGTGTATGAACCCATTGGTTGCTGCTTGACTGCCTGCTCTCAGCAAAGATTACCTGCCCTGAATTTGGTTCAGGCTACTCCTCCTGCAGCCTTAAGTTCTGATGTTCCTCTTCTCCCTGCTGGAGCAGGAGGTGCTGCCAGACCTGTGGACCATGCCAAGCAGGGTTGGTGCTTCTGGAGCCCTTGGCAGGGGAAGGAATGGGAAGCAGCCTGAGTTGGAGGTGGAAGCTATGTGTCCCTTATGCACCTCCCAGCCTGAAGCACCCTCAATGCCTGCAGTGGATGGGAAATGTCACCCCCCTCCCCTTGCTGTGCATGCCTGACCTCCAAGCGGGGAAACTGGGACATGACAGTATGAGCCCACACCCTTCTTTGATAATTGAGTCTCATTGAAGGTGCTTGTTTGACTTGGTGAGCCCCCTTGGTTTGGGGCTGTTCCCAATAGAGGAGCCTGCCCTGAGCTCCATTCACAGAACTGAGCTCAGGATCCCTCTAAAGCCTGAGCTTATCCTGGTGTGTGGCAGACAGCTGGCTCACCAATCCCGCTTTGCCAGTGCACAGAGGAGCGCTGGGAAGCATTAGTCCCGAGGCTAATGCTTCGTGTTGTGGCTGTGGGACTGTCTAAAAATGCCCCAATCTGAGCTCTCTTGTACCCAAAATATGTATCTATGTATCTTACATCCTGTATGTGTCTATACAGGGTATGAAAGTGAATGGAGTGCTCACAGAGCTGCCACAGGCACAGAGAAGTCAGAGGGGAATAACCCTATTACTGCTGTTACCTTTGGCAAGTGCTGGATTAAGGCAAATTTCTCCTTCCTGTGATAAAGCAGGGTAACTCTGATGGGGCTGTTCAGCCTTTCCCATGGGAGATGTGAGCTCCAGAGGCACCTCTGTCCTCCCCAGAAACCCATGGGACGGCCCTTGGATTCTCTTGAATTCGAAACTACATCAGCAGGTTGAAAGCTAATGTTTTTATGGCACTCATTAGGGCCCTAGCCTGCCCTGTTCCGTCCGGACATCATTATGTGGAGCAATAAAGCATTCAGTGAAAGTGCCCAAGCTCACCCAGCTGGTGGCACACCTTGTTTGCAGAGTTTAAAGTGAACTTTCTCTTCCAAAACAGAAGCAAATCGCAACTCCAAGAGGTATGAATGCCAGAAGGGAGGAGGTTCTAAAGGCAACACTATAAAAGCAACACCCCTGGCTCTGTCCCTGTCCCCAGCTCTCTCCCAGGTTGACAGGTGCTTCTTTTCTCTTTCCCATCTTTATTTGCCAGTACACAAAACAACCTTAAACCATGGAGCAAAGCAGCCAGCCGGGTTCCTCTCCATCCTGAGGGCACAGAGCCCATCCCTGGGTGCTTCTCCCTCTGTTTGCAGGAGCTGATGGCTTTGGGAGCACCTGGGAGCTCTGTGAGCCTGGGGAAGGAAAGAGCAGGGATGGAACAAAAAGCAACTCTTCCTCTTTTCCCACCGAAATTTCCTTTAGCAGTCAGAACAGGGTTGGGTGTTTTCTGTCTTTCCTTTTTTTACCCTTTGGGGGAGTGATTGTTTATCAGTTACAGTGTCAAAATGTTCCAGATTTTATTTACGTTCCTTTAGCGTGACCTGTTTCTAAATTTGTTCACCTTGTGCAGTCATGTGATGGGGTGTTTGGGTAAATTAGAACTGGAAATACCTTCCTGGGACATGTGATGGGTGCTGCAACTGGAGTAGCTCCAGGGGGAACAGCTGAGCTGAGGCCACTCCAGCAATGGGCAGGTTTTCAGTCCTCTCCACGCTGCTTCCAGGGGACAAAAACTGTTTTCTGCCCCAAACAACCCCTGCTTCGAGGGCGCTTTTATACTTGATTTAAGCACTCTGGGGATGGCTGGGCTTCTCCCATCTCCAATTGCCAAGGCTGTATTTGGTGCTCTGCAAGGTGCAGGATGCCAAGCTCCTAGTCGGTGGAGAGACCCTTGGGCTGAAACCAGCATGCAAATCCCTCAGGATTTGTTTGCTCTAGCTAGCTTCCTGGGTCTCTGCTGGCATACAGCTGCTGTGTGCCCTCATCCTTTGCCATCTTTTGGTGGCACACGAGACAAGACACGAGCGTGATGGGAGGATGTGGCTTAGACTTTGTTTGGCTAGGCTCTTTCCTTCCCCAGATATGCTGGTGCTTCTGCAAGGAGACAAGTTAACTTGGCTTTGGCCTGGGACACTTTGAGGTTTTTCAGACAGTGCTGGAAAAGTATGACAGTACACCAAGTTTGTCGAGGGCTTTTCTCCAGTGTTTTGATTTGTTTTCTTAACACCTAGAAATGCCCGTCTGCAGAGGGAACAGGAGCAGAGCCTGTTGGAAGCTGCCTCATTCTGGGCATGGGAGATCTGGTATGGGAGTACCTCTGTAGTGCTGGCATTGGTGTCACCAAAAGGATGGCAAAGAATTGAAGAAGAGATAGAAAAAGAAAAACATTGTTGGTTGAGGGCTGAACAACACAGTTTATGCTGGGATTTAGGTCTCAGGCCATTCAGACCATGGAAAGAGGAAGAGGTGTATTTGATTACAAGGCCAAAATATTTTTCAGAAAATATTGGGGGTATTCAGAGGGCAGTGGTTTCCCCTGTGGAGAGGGAAATGAGCTGGAAGTCCAGGCTGGGGCTCGTTGCTCAGAGCAGCGGTTCCAGGAGCAGACCCAAGTGATGGGGTCCTGTCCCAGGTGCCACTGCCAAGGGAGGGGTGGCTCTGGTGTTGGCCTCGTGCCAAAAGAAACAATCTTGTTGAATGGGAAGTGGAGTAGGGATGTAGCTGGAATAATGGGAGAGCTTTAGTGCTCTTCTATTCAAGGCAGGTGGGTACCTTCAGCTGCAGCTGCGTGGAGCTTAGGTACAGGGGAGGAGGCAGCTCTGTCCCCTGCATTGGCAGTAGAGCCGAGACCTCCGTAACTTGACTGAGAAGGTGTTTGGGTTGCAAGTGATGACCCTGGTCACCTCTCTTCTTTCCTTTTTTCTAGTCATGGGACATCTTTTTTCGCAATGCCAATGCTGGAGCTGCTCCAGGCACTGCTTACCAAAGCCCCCCTCCACTGACTACCAGCCTCTCCACCCTGTCCCAAGCCCAGTCCCTGGTTCAGGCACAGCCTAACGTGGATAAACTGGTGGAGGACCATCTTGCAGTGCAATCTCTCATCAGAGCGTATCAGGTAAGGGGACTTTGTGCCGAGGAGGGTCGTGTCCTTTGTAGAGGGGCTTGCGGTGGCTGAGGTGGGCTGGAGTTAGCACGAGTGATGCACGTGTTTGCATGGAGAGCATGCAGGATAGGAACTGGGCTGCCTGGTTTGGAATAGGAGCAGCTCATCTGTTGGGGCAGAAGCTTAACTGATGCTTTGCTGCACAATAGGAAGATTAGAACTGTTGTCATCCAAACAGGGTGGCAGGGAAGGGGAGGTCTTCTCCACACAGGGTAGTTTGCTGCCTTCTGGAATGCTGCTCCTGTGCCATGGGCTCCTGCCATGTTTAGCGGTGGCATGGAGCACCCATCCTGCTTCCCCCTTGTTGCTGACAGAACTTCCAAGGTCCTAAAATAAAAGCTCAGGAAACATTTCCATGTGATTTGCAATCTGAAAGAGGCCTCTGGTGCTGGTGGGCTACAGCTCAGACCAATGCTGCCAAGTCAGCCTTCTGGGAGAAACGAGTTTGGAGCAGGAAAGAAACATCCTCTGGCTGGGGGAAGGCCAGCAAGTATTTTAACTCAGGAGAACATTTAAATGTGTTTCTACATCTGTGTTACCCTTTTACTTTTTGTTGTGCTCTGGTTTATCAAGTATGGGGACTGTAATTATGGCCATGGTGAGAAGTTAATGAACTCAGATGCTCTGCAGTTGTGACTGTGAGCTTCTCACCTGTTCCTGTGATGAAGCACTTGCAGTGCTGCGCAGTTGTGTTCCTGCTGAGGTATGGGGAAAATCCAGTGTGAAGAGCTATGAGTTACAGCAGGAACCGTAGCACTCAGCAAGTCCAAAGGTCTGCCTAGCCTTGACCCTGCTCTCTGGCTCCAAGACAGTGCCCCTGCCCTGCCTGCCTCTGCAACTGCAGTGCTGTTATCAGCATCAGGACCTGTGTGTGAGAACCTGCATGGCTGATTCCATGAGAGATGACCACCCTGCCAGCTCTCAGGCAGCCCCTGCCAGCGAAACAAGCGTGCAGACGCCGAGTTTGAACATGCAGTGACTGATTTTGTTGGAGGCAGAAGCTCAAAGTCAGCAATTTGAACACAAAATCCATAACCTCTTCAGCATGCCTGTCTCTTCTTCAGGCTCTGAATGACAGCGCAGGAAGATGATGGCTCTTGGATGTATTTTTCTGAGCTGTCTGTAGTGAGAAATCCACCTCCCTTCCTGCCCTCGTGTCACAGTAGGGCTGTAGCTGCAACAGGATGTCCAGGTGGGGAAATTCAGGACAGTGTATGGAGGTATGAAAGTAGGAAGGTGAAGGAAGCCCTGCATGTGATTGATAACCTGCTTAAAACATCCCACAATAATTTCTTACTTGGATCGAGCTTGGTTTTCCCTGTAATTATAGGTGAGAAATGACTACTCTGCTGCGGCATCGGTGATGTCTCCTTAATTGCAACTGTGTTTGCATGTCCAGGTCATTATTAATTTTGAGTTGTTGAGTGGTTTGGCTTGGCAGAGGCCTTACAGACCATCTTGTTCCTACCCCCCTGGCATGGGCAGGGCCATCTTCCACTATGCCAGATTACTCCAAGCCTGGACCAACATGGCCTCGAACACTTCCAGGGATGGGGCAGCCACTGCTTCTCTGGGCAACCTGTGCCAGGGCTTCACCACACTCACAGGGAAGAATTTCTTCCCAATATCCCATCTATTCCTGCCCTCTGGCAGTGGAAGCCATTCCCCCATGTCCTGTCCCTCCAGGCCCTTGTCCAAAGTCCAGTTGTATTTCCTGCCCCTTTCCCAGCATTGCTGAGCCTGAAACTCAATGAGTAACCTGTGGCTCACCAGTTGGAGAGTGCTGGCCACCAAGACGACCTGAGTTTGCCCAGTGAGATGTGCTGGGCTCTGTCCATGGGTACCTACTTCTGTGGCAGCAAAAACCCAGAATTCCTCATCACCTCCTGTTGTTCTCTGTGGCACCCAATGTGGATTCAGACTCAGCATAGGAATTCCCGGCCTGGCTGCTGCTGCCAGGAGCTGTCAGGACTCCCTCGGTGCAAAAGCTCTTGGCTATTTCCACAATTAGCCCTTCACAGGAGAGCGCTCTGGGTTCTTCTGTGGGCTCCTCTCTCCAGAATGATGCTGTGACCTGCTGCACAGCTGGGCAAATGTTCTCAGATAGATTCCTTGGCCTTTCAGGAGCTACTGCTGCTGGTGGAAAACAGCACCTCTGCCCTGTTGGCAAGACAGCACCTATATCTGCCAAAATATGGAAAATTCATATAATCCCAGAATAGTTTGTATTGGAAGGATCCTTACAACTTATCTTGTTCCACCCTAGTTTCCCCCTGCCACAGGCAGGGACACCTACCACAACCTTCCAAGTTGCTCCACAAGCCTCATGCAACCTGGCTTTGAACACTGCCAGGGATGGGGCAACCACAGCTTTTCTGGGCAAATTGCCTCATCACGTGCCTGTAAGAGGAGACCATCAGTGTGAAGTTACTGCATCCATAGAGAGGAGCTGCTCGAGCTGGACACTGGGAAAGCATCAGGAGACCCTTAGACCCCGTCTCTGCTGTGAAGGAGCTTGCCATCCCCCCATACCCCTGCCAAACCTGGTGTCAGGTAGAGCAGAGCAGTCCTGATGGCTGCTGGCACTCTCCTATGTGCTGTAGGTGATACTAAACCCAACTTCTCCAGGCTTCAGCTGCAGCTAGAATTGGGGTAGCTCTGCAGAAAAAGTAAAGAGGGGAACTCTGAATGAAATTTTCTAACTTTTTTTTTTAGAAATGTTTCTTCAATTAACTTGTTTTAATGACTAATCTGTGTTGTTGCTTCCAGGTCAGGGGTCACCACATTGCAAAGCTTGATCCTCTCGGCATTAGTTGTGTAAATTTTGATGATGCACCAGTAACTGTTTCTCCAAACGTCGGTGAGAATTACTCTGCAAATTAATTCTAATGTAATTTAACTTTTTTACCCCTCCCCTCTTTTGTTTTTCTCTCCTTTTTGGTTCCTGTTCTCCTTTCCATTCCTGGTGCATTTCATAGATTCGAGGGCATCATGTAGCACAACTCGATCCACTGGGCATCTTGGATGCAGATCTGGACTCCTCCCTTCCAGCCGATATTATCACATCCACAGACAAACTGGGTGAGGGCTTTGAGAGCAGTTGGTGCTACATTGCTTGAGCTCCCCTCTCTTTCACGGCTTTGTAGGTAGATCGCTTCACAGGTCGGGGGTCTGAAGTTTCCTTAGTAATGATCACTCTAAAACTAGTTGCCGGCGGCAGCAGCAGCGGTGCAGTCCTGCCACCCTCCGGCTGTCACCCCAGTACTCAGCTCATGTTTCTTCAACCTGTGCCAATCAGTGATATCACTGATCTTGCTGATGCAGAAGCAAAAAACCTAGAAGGGCTGGAAGCAATTGCATCTTCTCGAAATGCAAAGCAGAGAGGTTTTGTGTTGGTAAGAGCTGGAGGTCGGTTCTCTCAGCTCCTCTTGCTGCCCTTGGGGACCCTCAAACCTGGGGGCAAATGTACTGGGTTCATCTCTGCAGGGCTGAGGCTACCCTCATGAACTTCCAGTTTGCCCCAGCATCTGTAAATCCTTTAACTGCCCTTTTTCCAAGACTGAGCTATGAGTCCCTACTGGTGATCATAACAAGGAAGCTTTGGGATGCATTCCTGTCCAAGTAGAGAGGTGGAAATCCCAATGCATTTGAGTGAGAGCTGCATGAGTGTTGTACAGAAGTGTGTGTGGGGCCCAAGACTTGAAATCCTGATCTGAAAGTGCTTAAACCCAGCACCTCTCCATGTGCTTTAGAGCTGATTTCTGTAGTTTGCTACTGTTCTCCCAGCTAGGATGAGGTTGCTGAACTCTGTCACCTCACTGGTGCTTCCCAGGGTGGTTCCCTGGCACTCCGAGTGCTCCAGAGGCATGCTCATGCTCCTAACGTAGAGTAGAGCAGCAGTGATGATTACTAACCTCGCCAATTGAAACAGCCGATCAGAATGCACGGTGCATGTGAACCGCCTTGATTCTTTATTCGTCTGCCAGCAGAGGGACACCAGCCCCGGACCTTCCAACAGGATTACATGTACCAGGAGTGGTAGGGAAGGGAGTAGGTTTTGGTTGGACCAGTTTGCTGGATGATGAGGAAGCTGTTTCATCCCACAGTCTGGACTCTGACATGCTTCTCTGGAGGACCAAGCCTTGGCTGAACCTCAGGAGCCATCCAGCTCCAGCTTGGAGCATGTCCTGCGCCTGAGATGCTTTGATGGCAAGAGGTGGGGAGATGCTGGCTGTGGACCCAGCTGTGGGAGGAGACATGTGCTCACAGTTGGCACTGCAAGGAAAGCAGGGAGACTTTTTAGGTGACCTTGAAGTCACTTACCATGGCCAGGTAGTGGAGAGGATGAGGAAAGGCTTTTCCAGCTTGGGGTTTTTAGCCTCTGCTGTGGGCACTACGGTTCTGAAGCAGAACAGGAGAGGAGAGCCCTGAAGCCTTATGCCTGGTGGATGTGTATCCCTTTTGAGAGTAGAGCAGTGTTTGGATGAAACCCAGAGCGAGTCAGCTACGAGTGGTGGCAGTGACAGCGACAGCTGTCTCTCAGCGGGAAAGGGAGCCAGGTGTGGGGAGCAAAGTTACCGTGCTGCTCAGGAAGTCGTAGACTCACAGAGTTGTCTGGGTTGGAAGGGACCTTAATAGGTCACCTAGTCTAACCCCACTGCCACAGGCAGGAACACCTTCCACTAGACCAGGTTGCTCCAAGCCCTGTCCAACCTGTCCTTGAACATTTCCAGGGATGGAGCATCCATAGCTGCTCTGGGAAACCTGTGCCTGGGCCTCACCACCCTCCCAGGGAAGAATTTCTTCCTTACACCCAATCTAACCATGCCCTTTGTCAGTGTGCAACCCTTGTCCCTGGTCCTGGCACTGCAGACCCCGGTGAAAAGTCTCTCTGCTCCTTTCCTTTAAGTCCCTTTATACACTAACACATCACAACAGGAACTCCTGGAGCTTTCTCTCCTCCAGTCTTGACACATCCAGCTTTCCCAGTCTGTCTCCATAGCAGAGGGGCTCCAGGCCTTCAAGCAGCTCTGTGGCCTCCTCTGGACTTGCTCCAGCAGGTCCACATCTGTCTTGCCCTGGGGACCCCAGCGCTAGAGGCAGCACTGGCAGGGTCTCACCTGAGTGAAGCAGAGGGGTAGAATGCTCCCCCCTCAGCCTGCTGGTTGCACTTCCGATGCAGCCCAGGACATGTGGGATTTCTGGGTTGTCAGTGCACGTGGCTGGCTCATGCCTGGCTTCTCATCCACCAGGACCTCAAAGTCTTTCTCTGCAGAGCTGCTTTCTATCCATCCATCCATCCATCCATCCATCCATCCATCCATCCATCCATCCATCCATCCTCTGTCCATCCTCTGTCCATCCATCTGTCCATCCATCCATCTCTTGTGTCTTGTGGTAGAATATCAGACTCAGGTGGCTAGAGCTTAGCAAAAGACTTCTTTTACATCTTGCTGTAAGTATTATTTATACTGAGTAGATCTTCCCCTGATATTCTTACCTTGGAAAACCTCATCTGGTCAATCCTAACTGTAACTGGGTGAACTTAGCTTGCAAATAGTAGTCAGGAACCTGGGGAAGGATCTGTGGTGGTGCAGAACGCAGAACTCCGGCTGGGCCGAGGGTTGGGTGTTGGCTGCTTGTGGCAGAAAAAGCCAATTTCTAAGCAGATCCTGCTGGGTTTTTTTTGCTTGGAAAGAATATGTGACACTTGACAGGGCGGTTAATAACAGGAGTGGTTTTGAAACTTGGAAACAATCTCGTTTCCTCTTTCTGAACAGTGAAGTCCTTTAAAGGTCAGCTTTTGTGGTGTGATCACTGTTGCCAACAGTTTAAGTGAGTGCTGTGATTCAAAGGAATTGGATGGTTAATCTGAGGAATTTATCCTTCTTCTCACTTGCCTTTTGTTTAGCAACTGGCTTGGTTCTGGTTTGGAAGCTCTCTTTGGATTAAGCAGTGTGATCTTTGGGGAAAATGTCAGAGGGAGAAACCCTGCCCAGGGCTACTCAGTCTGAGGAGTGGTGTGGCTGGAGCCACCAAATTCCTCTTTCTCTTGTCTTTTCTATTTAAAAAACAAAGTCATCTCATCCTGGTCTTCCACTGCAGTTAGTCTGGCATGGTAAGTGTGTAAAACAAGGACAGGATGACTATAGAAACTCAGTATGACCCTGAAAATAGAAAGAAAGAAAGAAATAGTACCTTAGCACGCTGAAATCTGGGTGGTGTGTGGAAGGCTGTGTGTGTGTCTAAATGTCTGTCTGTCTGTCTTTCTCCCCCTGGAAGGCAGCTGCCTCTGCCTCATGCCAAGGGGAATCGATGGAAATCCTCCTCTAGCTCAGGAAGAGCCAGGCAAGCCCCTGCAGGGAGCTGGGCTTAAAGTGCTTCTATCTTCCTTTTCCCCACTTCGGGGAAGTGTCTGATTTTCCCTGCTGATCCAAAGGACAAGTGTTTCCAAGGCCTTTTTTGTAACCCAGGTGAGATTGAGGCACTCGGGTCACCTCACCTAGCTGGGCAGGCAGCTCTGGTGCTGTATGCTTGCCCACTGCTCTAGTGTACCGGCACTCCTGCCCACACCGAGCATGCTCCAGGAGAGGCGGCTGTGCATGCCTGCCTCGCCGCCATCTTCACTGTCTTCCTCGTGAACTGCCTGCTTGTTAACAACCCCATCCTCCTTTGTGCAAAGAGAGCACCCTTACCTCCTTGGGTTGACCTTGAAATCCTCCCAGCGGTACAAGCAGAGCAAACCCTCTGGAGCAGGTGTTGGTGGGAGGCACCTCCCTCCTCTGCAGAGGGTCCTACTCCCTGTGATGCAGCTTGGCAGGATGCTTTTGGTCGTGGTGAATGAAGATGCCAGGCCACCCCCTCTCCCGTCAATGTGCAAGAGGAGATCTCAAACCATGCAGCTCAACTGCTCCCCAGTGTCTGATGCCACCCTTCCCCTCCCTCCCTCCCCCCTCCTCTCATCAGATTTCCCACCAAGATTTCTCTTCTGCCTAGTGTGTAGTCATCCTCCATCCTCGCCCTTTTGCCTCTGATGGATTTTGACTGTATTTTAAATACTGTATTTTTTTGACTTGTGCTTTCCATAACTGGTTTTCACGGTTCCAGGGTTTTTTTACTAACTTTGACTGCGTCTCTCTATCTCCTCCCTTTCTGCACCCCGCCCCCCCTCCCTGCCCCCCCAGACCTCGCAGTGTTCAAGGAGCGGCTGAGAGTGTTAACAGTAGGAGGTATGCAATTAATGAGCCCTTAACCCTCTGGAGTGCAGGACTCTCTTTGAATAGGTTATTCTGGGCATGAACAGAGCTGGTAAAGTGGACCCCTCCCATCTCCCACCATTCCTGAGTTTTGTGACATGTTTTATTTTTAATTTCCACTCAAAAAATGGAATGATATAGGTGTGTGGTTAGTGACACTTTGCCTTGTAGAAATCCTCAGAGCCTTGCTGGCCTTTTCTATACATGTTTGCATGCCTGGCTTGCTAGAGTACATATTTTGTTGTGAATATTAATTTTACAAGGTGTCAGTCTCCCTCTTTGGTTTAAGGCTCCTAAAAATCCAAGCTGTCTTCTCCTGGCTTTCTCACAGGGAAAATTTGGCAGCTCGTCTGTTGTCTTCCTCCATCCGATGGTGTTGCTGCCTATAAATACTGAGTGTTGCTAGAGCTGGCAGGCTGCAGCAAAGCAGAAGCAAAGATGCTTAGATGTCCCAAAACTCCTTGTAAAATCTGATGCTCCCCAAAGTGTGCCAGAGTGTCTTCAAAGCATCACTGCAGAACAAGCCAAAGTCCTGTGCTGCAGGTCTGCAAGCTTAGCAAATTACTGAGGATTCCCTGAAACCCTTCAACAGGCAGTTTGTGTGGGATGCTCCCTGCCGCCTCTCTCCAGGATTTCTGTTTGCATGGGAGCCAAAGAGAAGCCCTAGAGACATGGGGCCAAACCCTCAACTCCTGCCTGGTTCAGTGTTCCTAGGCATAGCTCCGGAGTGGAGCTGCTGGGACCTGGCTTCGTTCCCTCTCCTGGGACTCTAGTGTCCAGGAGGGTAGTGTGAGCTGCAGAGGGGATGGACAGCAGTGGCAGCCAGGAACGTGTCCACTACAGGCTGACTGGAGTGTTCCCAATCTCTGGAATCGCCCCTCAAGGCTGCAGAGGGATGAGCCATGACCAACCCTGTCACCATGGAATCACAGACTGGCTTAGGCTGAAAGGACCCTTTCATACCATCTAGTCCGCTAGACCAGGTTGCTTCAAGCTCGGCATTGAACACTTCCAGAGATCAGGCTGTCTACAGCTCACTGTCTACTGCTGACCAGACAGCAAGGGATAGGCTTTTCAGGTGAAGTTCAAGGAAGGGGCCAGCTCAAGAGGGGCCAGTTTTTGCCTCCCATTCCACGAGGAAAGTGGGTTACACTGCCCTGCCATGTTTAGATGGCATTGCCCATCCCCTCTCTAAAAGAACCCGCAGATGGGGTCCTGGGCTGATTTAGAGGAAGCTGGGAGGAGTAGTGGTATGTGTCTCCTCTGCAGCTCCTGCCCTGGGTTTAGGAAACACCTTGGCACCAGGCCCTGTTGGGACCGTGGGAGGGATGAGCAGAGGCCTGAGAGAGGTGCCAGGGCTGTAGACCCACTCCTTGATCTAAGCTCCTGCTTCAGAAAGGTCCTTGGACTCCCCAGTTCCTGGCCCTGCTTCTGCCTTTCTGCATCGCTTCAGCAAGGTCAGCACTGTCCCTCCTCCTCTGTGCCTCAGTTTCCCCAAAGATAACCATAAATTTCAGTGGGTACTGAGGCACCTCTGATGGTTTTGGGGTACAGTGGGGCTCACCTGCAGCCCTAAATTCCAATCTCCAGCTCTTGAGGCCTGCTCGGCCGCTCTCCCGGCCCAGCGCACCTCCCCATAGCCCCCATGCCGTGAGTATGAGCTGCCTCCAAACCATCAGCTGCCAGCACTAAAGGGAGGAGGTTTGCTGAGCAGAGCTAGGCAAAAGCTCTAATTAAAAAACTGTTGATTGGGGTGAAAGGGTACCTGGGCAGCCAAACCCCTGAGTGGCTGCTGGCCACCCTGCTCCCGGGCTGAGCTATTCAGGAGAGTCCGTCAGAGCTCTGTTGTCTTTTCTCTTTCTTGCTTCTCGCTCTCTCCCTCCTTGGGGTTTTGTCTGTTTGGTTGTGTGTGTTTTAACTGTTTCCTTCTCTGTGTTGACTCCATTTTTAATTCCCGCCGTGTGCCAACACCTCCAGTGTGCTCGGTGACTCCTCAATTCCTGTTTATTTTTTCTCCCCTCTGTTATAATTTGTGGTGTATTTTTTTTGTTCTTGGGGCTCCAAACTCCCTGACTCATCCTGGATTTTAATTGCCCATTTCCATGCATATACATTGCTTTGTGGTTCATTTCCTGCGGTGCCTTCCGTAATAACTCATTGTTCTGTGCTTAATGTCTTTTTGTTTAATTATGGCTTGGTTTTTATCCACATAAACCTCCTTCATGCTTATTATTTTTTTTTATGCTGTTTTTTTTTTGTCCCTTCCCCATCTCTCCCAAATGCACCTGGTCCCTGTGTGACGGCATCCCCATCCCTCTTCCTTCCTTCTTTCTTTTGCTTGTCCCACCCATGACAAATCCTGCAGGCTTTTATGGTCTGGATGAATCTGACCTCGACAAAGTTTTCCACTTGCCCACAACCACTTTCATCGGTGGAAACGAATCGGCTCTTCCACTCCGGGAAATCATCCGTCGGCTGGAGGTGAGGAGGGCAGGGGTCTATGCCAGGCCTATGTGCAGCCAGGGGCAGGGGCAGAGCAGTTGTCTTTGGAAAGTCCTGGTTCAACCTGTACATTATAAGATTTTCAGTTTGGGAACTGGTTCACAGCACTTGCCCCACTCACAAGAGCCACCTCAAGCAACCTGCTCAGCTCTGATCGCCTCCAGCTTTCTGCTGCATTGCAGCAATGCACTTGGTTTGCCCGGGGTGGAGCAAACCCCAGGCAACTAGATATTGCCTGTTTTGAAACCTCTCCAGCTATGCTTTCCAGTTTGAAGCAGCAGCTGGTGCTGGCAGAGCACAGGAGTGGGCTGGAGGCCAGTGGTCCCCTCTCCAGGCACTGTAGCAGTGTTGCTGTAGGGCATGGGGGTCCATCAGAGGGCCTTGGTGCAGTGGAGACTCCAGGGGCTGGGGCTTCCAGCTTGTGCAGGCAAGCCAAAGAAGCCCCTCTTCTGACAAATTTCATCCCCTCCTGTGGCTGGACTGATTGCAGGCAGCTCTCAGGCATGCTGCAGGCTGCTCAGATGGTCTGCCGAGACTAGTTGACCTTGGAAGAAGCAAAACTGTGCCAGCATCATAGTTCAGCTGCAGGAATGGGCTCCTCATGTGTTGTGGGAGGAGATTCTTCTGATTCTCTCCTGCCCTATGATGTGGGATTTTGGACTGCTCACAGGTGATGCCACCAAGAGGGACAGTCTCTCCTCTGTGGTGGATGTAAAGGACCTGAGGGGCTGACTGTGGGCCTCTCGGGGAAGGGGAATTGAACAGCTTGATGCTCGGTCATGTGCATGGTCCGAGCTGCCCTGCAGCATCCCGGAATGTGCCCTGCCATATCCCTTTTCCTGGGAATACAACTCCAACAAGGTTCCTAAAGCAGGGCTGTTGCAGGCCTGGCAGCTGGGGTCCCCCCAGGATCCCCCTCCAGCTGCCAGGCATGAGGGTCGGTGTCTCTGCTGGCACAGAAGGGCTTTTTGGCTGAAAGGGGGGAGTGAAGAGCACCTGGCCCTGTGATCCAGCGGAGTGCTGCAAGTGCTTGTCCTTTGGGGGTTTGAAGTGCTGAAGCCCTGGCTATTGTCCGATGGCCCCTCATTTCCCATTGGAGCAGATGGCATACTGCCAGCACATTGGTGTGGAGTTCATGTTCATCAATGACCTGGAACAGTGCCAGTGGATCCGCCAGAAGTTTGAGACTCCGGGCATCATGCAGTTCACCAATGAAGAGAAGCGCACACTGCTGGCCAGGCTGGTCCGCTCTACCAGGTACCCTGGGGTGGCTTCACCTTCTCCATATCTTCCCCAGAGGGTTTGTTCCCATCCGGAGTGATGCAGTTTCCAGCTGAGTCACATCTTGACATCATCTGTCGCCATCAGCTTAATGACCAGGTTGATGCCAGTGAGCTGCCAGCCTGGCAGGCTAAGGTGCTGGCAAACAGCCTGCAAATGTAGATGATCCTGAAAGGAAAGGTCTAGAAATAAGGATTAAGTGCAGTATGGTGTTGGAGTGGGGGGAAATGGCCGGCTGAGCTCCGTGGGAAGACACTGAAATGACTGTTGTGTGCTGCGTGGTACCAGCTTGAGCATCAGTCAGTGCTGTGGGTCCCTTGGTGCAGTCCCATCCTTTCTCTGTTGTCTGCCCTCAGCTGCAGCCCTGGCATTGATCCCTCCCTCCCTATGCCTTCTAGGTTTGAGGAGTTCCTCCATCGGAAATGGTCTTCAGAGAAACGTTTTGGTCTGGAGGGCTGCGAAGTGCTGATCCCAGCCTTAAAGACCATTATTGATAAGTCAAGTGAGAAGGGAGTGGATTATGTGATCATGGGGATGCCCCACAGGTAACCTTGCCTCAAGCCATGGTGCTACTTGGTGCGGGGAGGAGGTGGGGTGATACTGCCATAGTTTGGTACTGGAGGGCTCGTTGGTTTCTGCCATCACCTAACCGGTCTTGGTTGGTGATGAACCTCAGCTGGAGAGCTCAGGCCTTGGCTGCTCTCTGCTCATCAATGTCTTTCTTGTTTGTAAATTTATCTGGAGAGGGGTGGTGGCTTGAGGGCAGAGCTGGAATCATCCTGGAATCCCAGCACCTGCCCACTCCGGAGCATCTCAACAAGTGTGTAGGATGTGGTGTTGGCCAAACCATCCCGTGCTGAGGGATCTTCAGTCTCCTTCTGGGAAGTCCCTGTCTCTGGGTGACCCCACAGCCATTGCAGGAGTCGTGGGCTGTGGCAGTGGGGGTTGTAGATCACCGTCAGCATTCAATGGCTGTCAGCAGTGGTCTTGCTTTTGCAGGGGACGCCTGAATGTTCTTGCCAACGTGATCAGGAAAGAGCTGGAGCAGATCTTCTGCCAGTTTGACTCCAAGCTGGAGGCTGCTGATGAGGTGAGCTTCTCCCCTGCCTGCCTGCAGCGGGCTTCTGCTGCCTGTCCCTGAGCAGTGCCCAAGGGCTGTGGCTGGTTGTGCCACTGCTTCTGGTGTCACTCGGCGGCACTGGTGTTGCAATGATTCCCACATTGCAAGTGCACCTGGGTGATGGGAGCCTTTGTAGAGTGGTGCCAGTGCTGGTCTGTCCTTGCCTGTCCTGGGGGTGACAAGTGCCCTGGCTGCTGCCGGTGTCTCCAGCACAGGCTGGGCTGTTGTCAGCTCTCCAGGGCATGAGGCAGCCTTGGGGTGGATGCTGAGAGGAAGGAAAGGTGTTAATTTGTGCCCCCGGTCCCCATCCGGGCTTCTAAAGTAGCTCCAAAAGCTCTGTCGCTGCAATAAACTCGTGCTCCAAAGCTTCAGCATCATAAACTGGGATGATTTGGATTTTGGGAAGCTGGGCTGGGCTGGCTTGATCCTGTCATGACCTTCAGTGGGATTTCGAGGTGAGAAAGCGGCAGCCTGTGGCCTCGGGGCGCCTCGATGGGGTACCTGGCAGCATAATGGGAATGGTGCCACGGATGGCCGTGCTGCCGCAGTGTGGGTATATCTCAGGCAAGCGTTACCTGTTATTCAGGGTCTTGGCCCAACCCACCACACTTGCTTCAACCCCCGCACCTTCAGCTCTATTTAGATGGGCTGGATGCATGTCTGAAGTTGGTGGTGGTTTGGCACCTGGAACGGGCTTTCCTGGGTGCCGGTTCAGCTCCTGCAGTGAGTGCCTGCTGTGTCATGACAGTACCTCCAAAAAATGCCCCCTTCTTCCAGCCTTGGGGTCAGCACTCCTCTGTCTCCTTGCGTGCCCCAAAAGCCGCTCAGGCTCTTGGGGGTGACTCTCTTCTCCCTTCCACCAGGGCTCCGGTGACGTGAAGTACCACCTGGGAATGTACCACCGGCGGATTAACCGTGTCACTGACAGGAACATCACCCTTTCCTTGGTGGCAAATCCTTCTCATTTGGAAGCAGCTGATCCTGTTGTTCAAGGCAAGACTAAGGCAGAGCAGTTTTACTGTGGGGACACAGAAGGGAAGAAGGTGAGTGCTGCTCAGATGTGTGTAGTGAAGTGGCCTAGGCTGGATGGATTTTGGTGGAGACAGGCTAGTGGAAAGTGAAGTAACTTGTTTGCTTTTTGTTTGATGTGCCCCTTCCTTTGCCGTCGCCCTGTTGTCACCCTGCCTTTGCTCCCTCATCCTTCTCCTCTGTTTTTGGGAATAACTTTAGGAGGGGCTTGCCCACCCTAGGCTCCCATTGCTGCTTTTTTCATCTCTGAGTTGACTAAGCTGGGCTGTGGGCACAGCAAATGCACAACCCCTGACTGGAAGATGGGGACAGGAGGGGCACTCCAAGGCAATCTGAGCACCACACCTTGGAGGGCTTGGCAGCAGGATCTCAATGTGACTAGCCATAACCATTCCCGGGACTGGGAGAGCTGGAGCTGGCAATGGGAGGCAGCTCTCCACATCCCGGTGGGAAGGGGCTGTGGGGAGCCATTTGCTGTGTGATTCATTGCAGACCTGTCTCCAACCCCAAGAAGTGGAAGAGTGAGATCCAAAGTGCTTCCCTCCCTCCTACACCCCAAGGGCTGGATATAAATAGACAGATCCTGTCCTCGCCTGGCAGGCAGTGTCCTCAGCCAGCCCCTGGGATGGTGACAAAATAACATCAGTGGCTCTGAAGCTCCTGGGCCTGCTCCTGCCCATGGGGCTTCTGGGCTGAAAGTGCGAGGAAACAGGGCTTTCTTCTCTTCTTCCCCCAGTGAGAAAAAGGCTTCGCTTTGGGATGTATGTACCTGGGAATGGGACTTGCTGCCCAGCTGGGGCATACCGGGTGTTGTTTTGCTGTCTGCTCAGGGTGCCCCAGGGGTGCTGCCCCTGCTGGGGTGGGGCCGGTGTCCACAGCCTCTGCCTAGTGGTGTGTCAGTCATGGCTGACTCCGCTCCCATCCCTTGGGAAGGTATTGGATGTGTTGATGAGCTTCTCCATGTCCTTTCTGGGATGCTGAAAGCTCACGGGGAGGAGAGCTGGACCCTTTCCTGGTGGTGCCCTGCTCACTGTCCCTGACGACCGCCATGGCTTCCCGTCTCCCAGGTGATGTCCATCCTCCTGCATGGAGATGCTGCATTTGCAGGGCAGGGCATTGTGTACGAGACGTTTCACCTGAGCGACCTTCCCTCCTACACCACCCACGGCACTGTCCATGTTGTGGTCAACAACCAGGTGAGGAGTAAATCCCCTGTGCCTGTGGGACTTTGACAGAGCTGTCTCTGCAGGCTCTGGGCCAGGGAGTAGCTGAAATCAGCAGCGGCTGTTTCCCTGCCAGTGATCCTGGCAGGAGCCCTAAACTGGGGTCAGCAGTGGATACTTCTCACCCAGCTGCTCAACAGCAGCAGCTTTTGAGCCCAGTCTGGTGCAGAGGTGATACAACCTAATGCTCAGCGTGCGAAGTCTGACAGGGCTGATCCTGTCTGCTGCCATGGAAACCAGAGGCATTTTGCTGAGACCAGCCTGTCCCCACAGGTACAACGGGTACCAGCATGTGCCACTGTGTCCAGACACAGGAGACAGGCAGGTTGTGCATCCACAGCCCAGCTGCAGCAGCTGAGCTGCCCTTGGAGCTGTGTGGACAGTTTCCTGGGCCAGCAAAGTGCAGCTGCCTCACTACTGAGCCGGCTGTGACATCAGTGTCCAAAGAAGGAGCTGCTTAGCAAAGCCGTGTCCCAAATGCAGTTGGTAACACTGTGCTCATCCTGTTTCCCCTCACCTGCTACAGATCGGCTTCACAACAGACCCCCGGATGGCCCGCTCCTCCCCGTACCCGACCGATGTAGCCCGTGTGGTCAACGCACCGATTTTCCATGTCAATGCAGACGACCCTGAGGCCGTCGTCTATGTGTGCAATGTGGCGGCAGAATGGCGAAGCACTTTCCACAAGGACGTGGTGGTGGATTTGGTAAGGAATGTGGCACAAGTCCCTGAAGCTGGGGTGTGCTTGGGTCCCTCCTGGGCTGTTTGGGACACTCCCTCACATGACCCAGGTAGCTGTTGAGTGCTTTTGGTCACAGCAGCTGCATTCAAAGGCTCTTTCCTTTCCTGACAGGTTTGTTACAGGCGCAATGGGCACAATGAGATGGATGAACCCATGTTCACGCAACCCCTGATGTACAAACAGATCCGGAAACAGAAGCCGGTGTTGCAGAAATACGCAGAGCTGCTGATTTCCCAGGGGGTGGTGAATCAGCCAGAGTATGAGGTACCATCTGTGGGGCTTGAAAGGAAAACTGCAGGTGGCATCTCCAGGGGAAACTACTTAAGTGCTTCAGAGCTGTGTGTGAACCGTGTGAAGGGTCCACATGGGCCCACAGGAACCACGTGCTTGTGCTTGTAACCTAAAGGCGGCAGAGCTGTGCTGGGGTTGGGCGCACGCTGCAGAGCTGGCAGTGATGGAGTCCGGAGCCAAGGCTTGTCCTTGAACTGTGGCAGCTCTGAAAAGCGCAGAAACATCTAGTTCCAGGATTGCCCTGTGATCGGTGTGGAACAGGCCGTGCGGCTCGGGCTGCTGCAGCACAGGCGGGTCCCAGTGCTCGGGATTGCTGCAGCCACGGGTATCTGGGGCAGATCCTGTCCCGGTTCTGCTGCTTGGGCAGCTCGCGACGCAGAGGCTCCGCCAGCCCTGCTTGCCCTGGCACCACCTTTCATCATCAGTAGAGTTGAATGCGAGATGTCAGCTCTGAGCCTAGCAGAGCTGTCCCTTGGGGTACAGGGGTCCGAGCTGTGGCTGTGCTCTCTGAGGCTGAACTGCACAGCTTTGGGACTCCCCTGCTGTGGGGACGACCTCTGCCCTCCAGCACCCTTGCGAGCTCACACCGAGGTCCTCAGGCTCAACACCCTTGTTTGGAAATCCCCCGTTAACGTTTTTCTGCCTCCTGGTTTTGCCTTTCAGGAAGAAATTGCCAAGTACGATAAGATTTGTGAGGAGGCCCATGCCAGATCCAAGGATGAGAAGATCTTGCACATCAAGCACTGGCTGGACTCACCTTGGCCGGGTAAGGCGCTAGCAGCGATTTGGAGGCCATAGCAAATCTCTAGATGCCTCTCTAGAGCCATGGGCAGAGATTTTCTAGTAAACCACCCCAGAGGGGAAGTTGGTGGTGCTCTCCCTATTCCTGGTGTCCCCACCTTTGCTTGAGGGTGTCCGTGACGTGAGGTCTTCCCACGGATCTGGCGCATCTCCTGCACCATGGTGTCTCTCCTCTGACAGGTTTCTTCACTTTGGATGGGCAGCCCCGGAGCATGACGTGCCCTTCCACTGGCCTCAATGAAGAGGACCTGACGCATATTGGTCAAGTGGCCAGCTCGGTGCCGGTGGAGGATTTCACTATCCACGGAGGTAGGAGCTTGTGGAAGCTGTGCCAGACTGGGCATTTTTCCAGAGAGATGTGAGATAGGACTGGGATGTGGCTTGGAAGGAAAGGATGTATTGGACTGCTTCAATATGTGTGGGCAGCATGTCAAGTATGCTGCACTCCTGAGACCCTGCCTGGAGCACATGTCCAGCTCTGGGGGCCCCAGAACAAAAAACCTGGACCTCTTAGAGCAGGTCCAGAGGACGCCTTGAAAATGATACCAGTGCTGGAGCCTCTCTGCAGGAACTCCAAGAGAGCTGAGAGTGTCTAGCCGGGAGGAAAGAAGGCTCCAGGGAGACCTGAGAGACCCTTTCAGTGCCTAAAGGGGCTTCCAGAGAGGTGGAGAGACACTTTGCACCAGGGCACAGAGTGACAGGATGAGGGGGAATGGCTTCCCACTGCCAGAGGGCAGCATTAGATGGGATATTGGGAAGGAATTCTTCCCTGTGAGGGTGGTGAGGCCCTGGCACAGGTTGCCCAAAGAAGTTGTGGCTGGAAGTGTTCAAGTGTTCAAGTCCTGTTCAAGGTTGGACAGGACTTGGAGCAACCTAGTGGAAGATGTCCTTTCTAGTGGAATAAACTCCTATGGCAGGGGTTGGGCTGGATGATCTCCTCACCCAGACTCTATGAGAACTTGTTCACGAGAGAGCTGTGGGTAAGGGAAGCGAACCAAGGAATAACTCTTCTTTGGAGCTGATCCTTCCCTGCAGTCCTGATTCCTCATCCATGGTTCATACCTCCAGCAGAGGTGAATCCATTCCTCTGCACTTGCAGTCCATTCGGCACTTGCAGTCCGTCAGTCTGTGGGCTGGTTGTGGAACAAACCTGGTGTCACTGGAGGTCTGTCCCATGCTGGCTATGAAACAGCTCCTGTCCCGGCAGGTTTGAGCCGCATTCTGAAAACCCGTGGGGAGATGGTGAAGAACCGGACAGTCGACTGGGCCCTGGCAGAGTACATGGCATTTGGCTCCCTGCTCAAAGAGGGCATCCACATCCGCCTGAGCGGCCAGGATGTTGAGAGGGGGACATTTAGGTAAAGCCCTGCTTTTGGAGGCTTTAAAGGCAATTCCAGCCCTTCTGGAAGGGATCCAAAGGCTAATGATGAAGTAACTCTTCTCCTTTTTCCAGCCATCGCCATCATGTCCTGCATGATCAGAATGTGGACAAGAGGACCTGTATCCCCATGAACCACCTCTGGCCCAACCAGGCTCCGTACACTGTTTGCAACAGCTCCCTGTCAGAGTACGGTGTCTTGGGTGAGTGAGTGGGTCTGTGCTTACTGTCCAGGGTGAGGCTGCTCTGGAAGGGTAACCCAACCCTCTTACTGCTCTTCCATTCTTCAGGATTCGAGCTGGGCTTCGCCATGGCCAGTCCCAATGCCCTGGTGCTTTGGGAAGCCCAGTTTGGGGATTTCCACAACACTGCTCAGTGCATCATCGACCAGTTCATCTGTCCTGGGCAGGCCAAGTGGGTCAGGCAGAATGGCATTGTCCTGCTGCTTCCCCACGGCATGGAGGGCATGGTAAGGACTCCCTTCGCTCACCCTGGAGGTGGAGCCCTGGACAGCAGTGGCACAGACAGAGCACTGCTCTTGACATGGCAGTGCCTGACATTGGGTTCTCATGCCTGCCTTGCCCCGCAATGACCACCCCCCTGCTTGGTCCTCTTAGGGTCCCGAGCACTCCTCTGCCCGCCCGGAACGATTCTTGCAGATGTGCAACGATGATCCCGACGTCTTCCCTGTGAGTGGTGGCCCCTGTGTGTGGCGCTCAGCCTGGCCCTCCTGTGCCCTGGATTGGGCCGGGTGGAGGGCAGCAACACCCGTGTGGGCTTAGCACCAGGAGGTGTGGGATGCCTTGGGCTCATGCTGCCAGGAGGGTCTGAGGAAAGGGCCTATGCCTGGTGCCCAGCCTGCACCTCAACCGAACCTGGGGCTGTGGCATAGTCCGAGGCAGAGGTGGCCCTGAAAGTGGCATGAGAGGGGGTTGCTGGCCACCCCCGTGGCCAGACCAAGGTGGAGGGCACAGCCCCGGAGCCTGTTCCAGGTCTCTGGGGGTGTCTGTGTGCTCTGGAGAGGGAGGGAAGGGAAGGAAGGGAGGAAGGGCTGGGGACCACTCCTCTCCCTGCTGCTGGAACCACGAGGCCAAGAGGTGCCTTGTGTTTCCTGAAATCCCCTCACCTGTGCTGGCTGAGACAGAAGCTGGATGACTTTGATGTGCGTCAGCTCTATGAGTGCAACTGGATCGTCGTGAACTGCTCCACTCCAGCCAACTTCTTCCACGTCCTCCGGCGCCAGATCCTCCTGCCCTTCCGCAAACCGGTCGGTACCGGCAGCTGCGTGCCAAGCGTGGTGCCCAGGCAGGGCACTGTGTCCCTGCCAGACTGGGATGGGGGTGGGGGCGGGGGCAGCTTGTTCCTGCACCTCAAAAATGGGCAGTTGTCCTCTGCCTGGCCAAGGACCTCATGGTGCTCGGGACTGGCTCGGCACTCGATCTGCAGCTGCTGGCTCGTGTGGGCTGCAGGGGCTGTGACCCCTTCCCAAACTCCATGGGGAGGTCAGGGCTGTTGGAGCCAACAGACACTGATACACAGCCTAATTCAGCCACTTTCAGTCAGCACCAGCCATGGGATGAGCAGGTCCCTGGTAGCCCCTCCGCCTCTTCCCCAGGGGCCACCCCGACTGGGATGGTTGGTGCTGTGAGGAACGGGTGTCCAATCTGGCAGAATACTGCAGCTGAGTGAAAAGCAAATCTCTGGCAGCTGCTCTGCTTGCTCAGGCAGGATGGGCAGGAAGGGGCAGGCAGGTGGCTTGGAAGGGAGGTGTTTCTGGCAGGGCTGACCACCTTGCTCTGCCTCTTATCCCCCACTGCAGCTGATAATCTTCACTCCAAAGTCGCTGCTGCGCCACCCCGAAGCCCGCTCCAGCTTCGACGACATGCTGCCAGGTACAAGTAGCACGGAGCTGCCTGCATTCGCCCTGTGCCGCTCTTGGGTAAAGTCTGCCTGGCAGAAGCCTCCCTGTGCTGGAAAGTGGCCGAGTGAGGCCGGGCCATCTCCTTGGGATGCCGCCCCCCATCAGGGCTGACCCTGGCACCCTCAGGAGACTTGGCTCAGTGGTGCTTCCTCCATCGGCAGCCACTTGCTGCTGGGATTTGGCAGCCCCAAGTAGCACACGATGTTTTGTAGTGGGAGTTGCACCTGTACCTGGGTCAGCTGACTCAGCCTGAGAGGCCTGACTCTGCCTCTTGGGATCCCGGAAGGGGCTGGTGTGGGATGTGGGTGCAGTGGCTGCTGGCACAGTGCTGCGGACTGCTGTAGCTCAGGGTGCTGTTCTCTTCCTTGGCAGGTACCCACTTCCTCCGTGTCATCCCTGACAGTGGCCCTGCCTCCCAGAACCCCGAGCAGGTGAAGCGGGTGCTGTTCTGCACCGGCAAAGTGTACTACGACCTAACCCGTGAGCGCAAGGCTCGGCAGATGGAGGCCGATGTGGCCATCACCAGGGTGGAGCAGGTGAGCAGGGTCTTGCCACCGCCATGTCTGCGAGCCTGGGGGTTCTGCAGCCCCTGATGCGCTGCCCATGTCCCCTGTGATGCTGCCCCATATATTCTGTGACTCCACTCTCTGTTCCTCGCAGCTCTCCCCATTCCCCTTCGACCTCCTCCAGCGGGAAGCCCAGAAATACCCAGCTGCCGAGCTGGTGTGGTGCCAGGAGGAGCACAAGAACCAGGGCTACTATGACTATGTCAAACCCCGGCTCCGCACCACCATCAACCGTGCCAAGCCTGTCTGGTAAGGGTGTAGGGGGGTAGCTGTGAGGCTGGGAGGGGGTTGATCTGTACAGACACTTCTCATGGCCCACCTTCTCCCCGGCAGGTATGCAGGGCGGGAGCCAGCAGCTGCCCCTGCCACTGGCAATAAGAAAACCCACCTGACAGAGCTGCAGCGGCTCCTGGACATGGCCTTCAACCTCGATGCCTTCAAGGACCTGGCCTGAGCGCTGGCGCGGCACAGCATGCTCCTCCGTCTGTCTGTCCATCTCTGTCCTTCGCTCGCCTCCCCCCCTCAACTACAGACCTTGTCAACCCCACACTGGTGCCTGGACTCCTTGTCTGCCTCATGCCAGGGCGGCACTGGTGCAGCCACCCTGGGAGCAAGAGGGTCTGGGCCATGCCCACTGCCATGGTGGGTGAGACCCATGGCCCCCCCAGACCCATGGAAGGACTGCTCCCCAGGGCTCTTCTAAGGGGGCGTCCAGTGCAATGAGTCAGGTTCCTCCCAGCTCCTCCCAGTCTGGGACTTGCCTCTGTGCAGCCACTCCCCGCCTCTTGGAGGAGGGAAATAGGGTGTTTGCATGCCCCGAGGGCCCAGGCAGGTGTGAGTGCTGTCCCCCGTCTCAGTTTTGCCTGTCTTTGGGAAGCACCTTTTCCCTCTCTGTGTCTGCACCATCCCCCAGCTCTGAGCCCTCGCAGGAACAGCGCTGGTGCTGGGGGTGGGAGATCCTGAGTGGGGGGTCGAGGGAACTGATCCCCGGATGGGGCTCGTTGTTGGCATGTCCAGAGCCCACCGCGTCCTCCCATGGGAGGTCCTCGGGGGGCGACGGGGGCAACCCCAGGTGGGACTCGGTGTCGGTGTCCCCGGAAGGCACCGCGGCCTTTCGGTGCGACGCAGGTCCTTCAGCTGAGGGAGGGAGGTCGGGGGGTACGCGTGCCACACCCCCGCGCACACCCGTGGCTGTGCTATCACGCACCGAGTCGCACTGTCCGCCCGGCGCGCGCGGGCCCGCGTCCCTGCGCGCAACCCATTCACACGGGCACGGTGCCACATGCACGCGCGTCTCGCGGTCCCGCCGCTGCGGTAGCAGCACCCGTCGTGCTGCCCCACGCGTGTTGCCCCCGGCGCCCCGCACATGGGGGCCTGCACTCCTCTG
>VZTN01025018.1:884-13592 GCA_013400515.1 Erpornis zantholeuca
CACCCCCATCCCCTCCCCCGCCCCCCCACACTCACCGGGGGTCCCTGAGCGCCTCGGGCTCCTTTGGGGCCGGTGACACCTGTGGGACCCTGGGAAGAGGCAGAAAAAAGGTCAGGACAATCAGGAGGTGGCGATTCCTGGAATTCCCAGGATGAGGGGCCCCTGGAAGGGCTCGGCCCCAGTTTGGGGGGTCCCGGCTGAACCCACCTGTGGGCCGGGAGCCCCGGAGGGACCCTGGGGCCCGGGGGCGCCGGCGTCGCCCTTCTGGCCAGGCTCCCCCTGCTCGCCCTTGGCTCCGGGTTGTCCGTCAGCACCCTGGGAAAGGGTCAGCGGTCAGTGGTCAGCAGTCAGCAGCCAGAGCCGGACTGGGGTCACAGGGATGGACTGGGCATACTGGGACGGAGTAGGGACAGAACTCACCGGGGGTCCGGCGAATCCGGCGGGGCCGGGGGCTCCGGGCTCTCCACGCTCTCCCTGTGGGAGAAATGGGGTGAAAATTGAGGGAATGGGGCAAATGTGACACTGCCAGCATCGGAGTGGGGACAGTTGACACCGGCAGCACCGAGGGGGGACGGGTGGCACTTACGGGGGCACCGCGGGCACCGGCGGCTCCGGACGGGCCGGGGGGGCCGGACTCGCCCTGGAAAAGAAGGAGGGGGAGTTGTGGAGTCAGGGTGGGATCTGTCCCGGGGATCCAGTGGGGTCTGTCCAGGCGGGAGCAGCACGGGGCCACCCCGGTCTCACCTTCTCGCCGTTGGGGCCAGCGGGGCCGGGGGGGCCGATGGGACCAGTCAGACCCTGTGGGGACAGAGAGGGACGGTGAGGCCACTGGGAGGGGCCCTGGGTGGCCACCATGGACACCCCTCACCGGCCACCATGAGGATGAGGCCACCAGGAGCGTCCCTCACTAGCGACAGTGAACATCCCTTGCCAGCCACCATGAGTGTCCCTGCCCGGTCCCCGCTCTGTCCCCGTTCCACTCACGCGAGCTCCGTCCTTTCCGGGGGCTCCCTCAGGTCCCTTCTCTCCAACGTCTCCCTGTGGGGCACGACAGGGCCAGCGTGAGCCCAGCTGAGCCCTGGTGACACCCCGTGCCCCCCACGTCACCGTCACTCACCCTGTCCCCCTTGGGACCGGCGATTCCTGCCGCTCCTCTCTCCCCGGGCATCCCCTGCAGCCCCGGGGGTCCCTGGGCGCCGTTGGGACCGGCGGGGCCGGTGGCGCCCTAAAAGAGCAAAGGGACATTATTGGGGTGCCACCCCTCCGTGGCGGCACCGAGCCCCCCGGCGCTGTCCCGTCGTGTCACCCACCTTGGGTCCGTCGGTGCCGGGGGTGCCGGGGAGGCCGCGGGGCCCCTGCAGGCCCTGGGCGCCGGGAGAGCCGCGCTCGCCGGGGAAGCCGCGCTCGCCCTGGGGACAGCAGCGACAGCTCAGGAGGGGACACCGGGATGGGTGGTACCGGGGCGTGGGACGGCGACAGAACCAGCACGGAGCTGGTGGCCCTGGGTGGGGACGAAGTCCCCCAAAGCCCCCACAGGTGGCGCTGTGGGACACCCGCAGGTGACAGGTGACAGGTGACACTTACCCTGGGACCCACGAGCCCGGGGGCTCCGGCTTCTCCAGGAACGCCCTGCAGGAAGGGGACAAACGGGTCGGGGTCAGGCCTGGGGGCTTGGGGGTTCCGACCCCACCTGGGGGGGACAAGGGGGTCTCACCTGATCT
Source organism: Erpornis zantholeuca (assembly GCA_013400515.1). Classification (NCBI taxonomy): domain Eukaryota; kingdom Metazoa; phylum Chordata; class Aves; order Passeriformes; family Timaliidae; genus Erpornis; species Erpornis zantholeuca. Next base: position 2,606 of record VZTN01025018.1, read on the forward strand.
CCGGGTTTGCCGCTCTCGCCGGGGGGACCTGGTGGCCCTGGAAGCCCCTGGGAGGGGACAGGAGCCACGTGAGGGTGGTGACAGCGCGACCCTGGGCTCGGGGTGGCATCACCCCCACCCCAAACCCCAGATAATCCCGAATCCCAAATCCCAGTGCTCACCTGGAAGCCGGAGGGGCCGGGGGCTCCTTGCTCTCCCCTNGGCGCCGTTGGGACCGGCGGGGCCGGTGGCGCCCTAAAAGAGCAAAGGGACATTATTGGGGTGCCACCCCTCCGTGGCGGCACCGAGCCCCCCGGCGCTGTCCCGTCGCGTCACCCACCTTGGGTCCGTCGGTGCCGGGGGTGCCGGGGAGGCCGCGGGGCCCCTGCAGGCCCTGGGCGCCGGGAGAGCCGCGCTCGCCGGGGAAGCCGCGCTCGCCCTGGGGACAGCAGCGACAGCTCAGGAGGGGACACCGGGATGGGTGGTACCGGGGCGTGGGACGGCGACAGAACCAGCACGGAGCTGGTGGCCCTGGGTGGGGACGAAGTCCCCCAAAGCCCCCACAGGTGGCGCTGTGGGACACCCGCAGGTGACAGGTGACAGGTGACACTTACCCTGGGACCCACGAGCCCGGGGGCTCCGGCTTCTCCAGGAACGCCCTGTAGGAAGGGGACAAACGGGTCGGGGTCAGGCCTGGGGGATTGGGGGTTCCGACCCCACCTGGGGGGGACAAGGGGGTCTCACCTGATCTCCGGGTTTGCCGCTCTCGCCGGGGGGACCTGGTGGCCCTGGAAGCCCCTGGGAGGGGACAGGAGCCACGTGAGGGTGGTGACAGCGCGACCCTGGGCTCGGGGTGGCATCACCCCCACCCCAAACCCCAGATAATCCCGAATCCCAAATCCCAGTGCTCACCTGGAAGCCGGAGGGGCCGGGGGCTCCTTGCTCTCCCCTCTCCCCTGCGGGGCCCTGTGGGACAGATGCTGCTCAAGGACCCCAAAACCCTTTTCAGGATTCCCCCATCCCAAAATTTTGGGGACCCCAAAATCCACAAGAGATGGAGCTCAAGGACCCCCAAACCTTTGGGATTTTGGGCTTCCCCCACCCCAAGATTTTGGGGATCCCAAAAGCCCCAGCACCATGAGGGCTGGGGATTTGTGGGTTGTGGGATCCCCCAGCAGATCCAGGGTGGGGGTTAGCCCAAATTTGGGATTTGGCCCCAATCCCAAGCTCGCCCCGTTTCACTCACAGCAGGTCCCGGGGGTCCGGCAGCTCCGGTCTCTCCGTCCTTGCCAGGAAGTCCCTACAGAGAAGGGAAACCCCGCTGAGCCCCAAATCCCATAAATCCCATCTCCCCCCTTCCCCTGCTTCAGTTTCCCCTTGGGAGCTTTTAGGGTGGAGCAGCACCAAAATGGGACTTTTTGGGGTTTGTGGGGACAGAAAACCTCACCCTCAGTCCTGGTGCTCCAGGAAGTCCTTTTTCCCCAGCTTTTCCAGGCTCACCCTAAAAAAAGACAGAGGCTTTGCGATTCTGAGCCCCAGGGAAAATTCCCCAGGTTTTTTTAGGGGAATAAGGGTCTATACTCACGTTGGCACCTTTGGGACCGGGGAACCCCATAACGCCGGGCTGGCCCCGAGCCCCCTGCGGGCCGGGGGGTCCGGGGCGTCCATCCTCACCGGGGGCACCCTGTGGGGACAGTGGGGTCAGGACTCCACCCCCAAAAACCCTGAAAACCCCCAAACAACCCCAATCCCCTTACGGGGTGTCACTCACTGTGGGGCCGACTTTGCCTTGGGGCCCGGCGTCCCCGGGGCGGCCAGTGAGACCCTGTGGGGACAAAAAGGGTTTGGGGACATCCCTTGGTGCGGGGCACCTGACCCCATGGCCATGGGGTGACCCCAATTGGCAGCTGTACTCCCCACAAGGAGCAGGGATCCCCAAAGGGGATTTTTAGGAATCCCAAATGCACCTTGGGCATCCCAAAGAGCATTGGAATTAGCAGAGAGCATCTTAATTAGCACCAAAGAGTGCCAGACTCGACCCCAAAAAAAGTCTTGATGCTGAAGGGTGTCTTGGCTCACCCCAGAAGGACCTTAGTAACCCAAATGCTCCTTAAACAACCCTAAAAGGACCTTATCAACCCAAAAGCACCTTATCAACACCAAAAACTCCTTAACCAACCACAAAATCCCCTCACTGACTCCAAAACCACCTTAACCACCCCCAAAATCACCTTTATGAACCCCAAACTCCCTCACCCATCCCCCAGACCCCAGAGGTGCCACCCCGTCCCCGTTTTTGGGGTCACCACTGTCCCTCACCCTGGCTCCGGGCAGGCCAGGCTCTCCAGGGCGTCCAGGGTCGCCGGTGGCTCCTTTGGGGCCGGCCAGGCCAGCGGGGCCACGCTCGCCAGGGGCCCCCTGCAGGATGAGGAGATTTGGGGTCAGTTCAGGGGGATTTGGGGGCAATTTGGGGTGGATTTGGGGTTGTCACCCGCTGGGACACCCCTGGTATCCCCAGAGTCCCACCTTGGGGCCGGCCAGTCCGTCCTGCCCGGGGAAGCCGCGGTTGCCGGGAGCGCCCTGTGGGGGAAGATGAGGATTTGTGGGGTCAAGGGAGGAGCTTTGGGGTCTGCGGAATATTTTTGGGATTTGGGTCAGGTTTTTGGGATCGGAGTCAGTTTTTGGGGTCAGGGTGACCACAGACCCTCTCTCCAGGTGGCCCCAGAGGTCCGGCAGCTCCGGGCTCTCCGCGGGCTCCTCTCTTCCCTTCCTCCCCAGCCGGTCCGGGGGCACCTTGGGGTCCTGCAGGGCCCTGAGGATGAGGAGGAAAACGGGTCACGAGGAGCCTTTGTCCCCTCCCCGACCCCCCCGGGGACAAATCCCATAAACCCGAGTCCCCCTCGTGTCCCCCTCGTGTCCCCGCTGGCGCCGGGCTCGGCGGGGCCCCATTGAGGGTGGTTAATGAGGCGAGGGGAAAATGTCCCCAAGGCGGAGGGATGTCCCCAAGGGGGGACACGCAAACACTGCGGCCATTGTCCCACCGTCCCCCTGCCACTGTCCCCCCGCGGGAGGGGGACGCTGCCCCTCGAGGGGCCTCGTTAGGGGAATGGACTCATTAGGGCCGAGGCAGTGATGGTGGGGACAGAGGGCCTGGGGAGGGACATTGGGCTGGGGCTGGACACTCAGGTGGTCAGTGAGGGGTCAGGGCCGGACCCCGGCCGGGGGCGCTGGGTGCCACCCGCACTCACCGTCTCTCCCTTGGGTCCCTGCTCGCCTTTGAAGCCCGCGATGCCGGGTTCGCCCTGGGGGGAGACAATGTCACAGCGTCCCCGAGGCTGTCCCCACCCCACCCCTGGCCTGGCTTCCAGGTCCTTGTCCCCATTCCCATCCCATCCCATCCCATCCCATCCCATCCCATCCCATCCCATCCCATCCCATCCCATCCCATCCCACCACTGTCCCCATTCCCACCCCACTCCCAGTGTCCCCTCAGGGGTCAGGGCCAGGTGTCCCGGGAGTGACCCTGGAGTGACCCGGGGGTGACCTTGGAGTGACCCAAAGATGACTTTGGGGAGGGGACACCCAAAGGGGGAAGGTGTGAAGGGGGCATGGGCTTGGGTCAGAAGGGGCGTGGTCAACACTGGGTGAGTGGGGCGTGGTCAGTAGGTGTGGTATGGGCGGTGTCCAGGGCGCGGTCGCTGGGCGTGGTCAGTGTCCGGGGCGCGGTCAGCGGGCGTGGCCGGGTCCCCAGGGGCCATCGGGGGTCTCTCACCGTCTGTCCCTTGGGGCCCAGTGGGCCAGTGGCTCCCTGGGGTCCGGGCGGGCCGCGGGGGCCGGGGAATCCTGGAGCGCCAGCGATGCCTGGAGCGCCCTGCAGGCACCGGGGGACGTCAGGGACCCAGAAACGTCCCCGCGTCCCCCTCAGTGTCCCCATTGTCCCCAGTGTCCCCTCCGCCGGCAGCTTCTGTCCCCCAGCAGCTCAAATCTCACCCTGTCCCTGCAGCCCCAGTGTCCCCTTGGTGTTCCCGCACACCTCCGTGTCACCCAGTGTCCCCACTGTCCCCTTGGTGTTCCCCAGTGTCCCCTCAGTGTCCCCCCTCATCTCCATGTCCTCCAGTGTTCCCTAATACACCCCCAGCGTCCCCCATCCCTGAGTGCCCCACGACCCTCAGGGGACCCAAATGTCCCCAGATCCCAGCACAGTCCTCGGCAGCTGCTCCTCACCCCGGGCCAGTCGCCTCCCAGTCCCAGGGACTCGCTGGGACACCCCATCCCTGTCCCCACCCCTGTCCCCGTCCCCGCTCACCGCCGATCCCTTCGCTCCGGGGATGCCGTCGGTCCCTGGGTTCCCCTACAAGCAGATCCCGCTGAGCTCCGTGCCTCAGTTTCCCCGGATCCGGCCCCGTCCCCGCCGCTCCCAGCTCAGGGGACGACGCGGCGGGGACAAAGCCACCAGGGCGAGGGGACACAGGGACTTACGGGGGCGCCGGCGGGGCCGGGCGAGCCGGGGGTCCCGGATTCTCCGCGGGGCCCCTGGGCACCCTCAGGTCCCCGCGCTCCGGTGGGACCAGCTTCACCCTGGGGGGAGGTGACAAAGAGGGTCAGGGTGACATCGCGACCTTCCTGTCCCCACCGGGATCATCCCTGTCCCCTCACCTTGGAGCCGGGGGCGCCGGGGAAGCCGGGGGCTCCTGCGGGGCCGACGGGACCCTGGGGACGAGAGGAGCGTGAGGGTCCCCCCGGGCTCGGGGAGGTCGTGGGGGACCCCGCTGTCCCCTCGGAGGGGTCGCACAAAGGCCGGGGACGCGCCAACGCTCCCCTGGACTTACGGGGGGTCCGGCCGGACCGGGGAGGCCGTCGTTGCCACGAGCGCCCTGCGGGGAGAGGGTGACAGCGGTCACGGGGGGTCCCTTCGGGGGGAGACAGGTCCCCCCTGCCACCCCCAGGTGCCACCAGCGCCGCGGGTGACACCGCACTCACCGCAGCGCCCGAGGGCCCGGGGCGTCCTCGCTCGCCGGGCAGCCCGCGGGGACCCTGTGGGGACAGACGGTGACAGGTGAGGCCCGGGGGGTGCTGTGCCCTCCCGAGCCCCCCCGGGCGTGCCTCAGTTTCCCCCTCCCAGCGCCGGACTCACCATGGGGCCGGGGGAGCCGTTCTCGCCCGGGGAGCCGGACTCGCCCTGCGGGGAGGGACAGCGTGAGTGCAGCACGAGGACGGTCCCCAGGTGTCACTGGCACGGTCACCAGAGCCAGGGCACGGTCCCCAGCTGTCACTGGGACGGTCACCCAGCACAGGGACAGTCCCCAGCCCCAGGGAATTGTCCCCAGCCCCAGGGACTGTTCTCACCTTGGCTCCGGGCGCTCCCGCCTCTCCTTTGGCACCGTCCAGGCCGGGGTAGCCCTGGGGACAGGAACACGGCGGGTGTGTGACGGTGACAGAGCCACTCCGGGGGTGGCACAGGGGACACAGGGAGGGGACACGCACTCACCCGGTGGCCTTTGACTCCAGGCAGGCCGGGGGTCCCGGGGAAGCCACGAGCGCCCTGCGGGCAGGAGAGGAGCGAGTTGGAGACAGGGAGGGGACGGCGAGGGGACAGCGATGGCTTTGTCGCGGGGCCACCGGTGCCACGCTCACCTGAGGGCCGGGGGGGCCACGTTCGCCGGATTTCCCGGGCTTGCCGGTCTCGCCCTGCGGGGAAATGGGATTTGAGAGGGGTTGGGGACACAAAAATGTCACTTTTTGTTCCTTCTCAGCTCGGCTTTGGCGGCTGCCACTCGAATGTCACAAATGTCACTCACATCGTCACCGGGTTTGCCAGGAGGTCCCGGAGGTCCCCGGGGACCCATCGGACCCTAAAGGGGACAGAGAGGTGGCGGTGAGTGGCACTGGGGGGTGGCAATGCCCTGATTTGGGAGGGGTTGGGGACATTTGAGGACACTCACAGCAGCGCCGGGCTCGCCGGGCTCACCGGGGTTGCCTTGGAATCCTTGGGGACCCTGCGGGGACAAAGTGACATCAGCGGGGGTGGCACCAGCCTTCCCGGACACCCCGAAATTTGAGGAGGGGGGTGATACTTACAGGAGAGCCGGAGGGGCCGGGGGGGCCGCGGGGTCCCATGGGGCCCTGGGGGGACACAGCGATGTCACACGGGGGGGGACACCCCCAAAGCCACCAAAACTGGGGGGAGCCCCCAAAATTGGGGAGCCTGGAATGGGGTCCCAAATGGGATAGGTCTGCGCGGGGGTGGGGAGGGGTTTGGAGGGGGTTAGGGGGGAATTGAGGGGAATTTGAGGGTTTTGATTGGGATTTGGAGGGTTTTGAGGGGATTTGGGGGGATTTTGAGGGGACATTACCATGGGTCCCTGCATTACGCCCATCTGAGCCCCTCCGGCCTTCTCGTCGAAGCCCCCAGCCATCTGAGCTGCGAAGTTCTGCCAGGGAAAGGGGGCTCAGCAACTCGGACACCCCCCAAAACCCCAAATTCCCCTCAAAAACTCCCAATTCCCAACAAAACCCTCCAATTCCCATCAAAAGCCCCACAACTGCACCCAAACCCCACCCAAATTCCCTCAAAACCACCCCAGATTCCCTCAAGTCCCCAAAATCCCTCTCAAAATCCCTCAAGCCACCCCAAAATCCCCCTCAAAGCCCATCCGAGTACCCCCAATTCCTCTCAAAACCTCCCCAAATCTCCTCAATCCCCCCAACTCACCTCAAAACTCCCCAAAATCCCCTCCAAATCCCCCTCAAGTTCCCCCGATTCCCCCCAAAATCCCATCGATCCCCCCCAAATACTCACCCCGCCCAGGCCGGGGGGTCCCGGGAGTCCGGGGGGTCCGGGGGGGCCAGGATTTCCCGGAGTTCCGGGTTCCCCATCCCTGCCCCGGGGGCCGGGGGGGCCCTGGGATGGGGGGCACAAAAAAAGGGATTTTTAGGGATTTGGGGCTTTCACAGAGGATTTTTAGGGATTTGGGTGGGGGGGGTCCGTCTCACCTTCTCCCCCTTCTCGCCGCGGTCCCCTCGCTGTCCCTGCTCACCTGCAGGGCCCTGCGGGGGGAGAGGAGGAGCAGGATGGGGGGGGTCAGGAATCCCCTCCTCCCCCGTCCCTCTCCCCCCCCACCCCCCCGACCCCCCCCCCCCCAACAAATACACAAACATCCTGGCCCGGGNATTCCAGAAATTTCGTGGCCCGGAGCTGCTCCCACCTGCGGGCCCGGGGGTCCTCGGGGTCCTACAACCTGCGGGGACACAAAGGGGGCGACATCAGGGCTGGGAGGGTCACAGCCCCTTTTTGGGGTGTCCCAGCCCCGCCCCCCTGCCCGGCCCTTTTTTGGGGTGTCTCCCCCGCACTCACATCTTTGATGTCACCGGGTTCACCTTTTTGTCCCTGTGGGGCAAAGCAAAGAGTGAGACCCCAAAACCGCCCCAAAATTGCTCTCTCTGACCCCCCCAGGGATGAACCCAGAGATCCCTAAACGCCCCAAAATTCTTCCCAAAACCCCCCCAAAGCCCCAAAACCACCCCAAAATTCGGGACGCCCCCCGTCCCCCCCCAAGTTCGCTCACCTTGGGGCCTGGCTGCCCTGCAGGAAACACGAAAGAAAAGAAAAATAAAAGAGAAATTAAATGGGGGGGACACGAATTGGGGTGGGGGCGACACGAGGTGGCTCCGTCCTGAGGGGGCTGTGGGGCCAAACTGGGGGGCACTGGGGGCTCCCCCAAAGCGGGGCCAGCAGCGAGGGGAGCGAGGGAGCTTTTTTGGGGTGGTTTGGAGGCTTTTGGGGGCGCTCAACCCTTTAATCCCCACCCGGCTGGGGCAAGGAAGGGTTAAAAAAAGGCAACTTTTAGGGTTTTGGAGGTTTGGGGGAAATGGGGTCCGGGTTTTCCTTCATTCTGGGGTGAAATCCCAAAATTCTGGGGGATTTCCACCAAACGCCTTTGCCGGGGGTGCAAAATCCCCTCCCACCTTTCCCCCATTTTTTCTGTCTAAAATCTCGAACCCTCCAAATTCTCAGCTAGGGCTAAAACCTCAATGATTTTTTTTTCCCCTGGGGCCGATTTTCCCAGGTTTTTTCGGGGGTTTCGCCGTGTTGCCGCACGGGTGCCACCATCCATGGACAGCTAATTAATTAAATAATTAATTAAGGGGAAATAAATAAATGACAACAGCCGGACTGCCCCCGGGGGCAATTTTCCCCCATTTTTTCTGTCTAAAAACCCCCAAAACCTCCAAATTTTCAACCCCACCTCCTCCAGGTGGGTAAAACCAGATTTGTTTTCCCTAGGGACTACTTTTCCCCAGGTTTTTTGGGTGAAGTTGCCTTTTCCCTGCGTTGCCGCATGGATGCCGCCATCCATGGCCGCGTAATTTATTTATTAATTAACTAATTAGGGGGAATAAATAAATTACAACCGCTGGGCTGCTCGCTGGGGCAAATGGGGCAGCACTCTCCGAAGGGGATCTCGGCGCTGGGGCAGTCCCGCGGCTCCTCGCAGAGGATTTCGTCGCACAGAACTGTCCCCGTGTCGCACACGCAGATCTGGCACGGCTCCGGCTTCCACACGTCCTTGTCGCTGTAGCGGTGCCCGTCCTGCAGGCAGCTGCCAGCCTCGGCTGCGGGGACAGCGCGGGGACAGCGCGGGGACAGCGCGGGGTGAGGGGGTGAGGGGGTGGCAGTGCCAGCCCTGCGGGCAGCTGCCAGCCTCGGCTGCGGGGACAGCGCGGGGTGAGGGGGTGGCAGTGCCAGCCCCGTCCTGCGGGCAGCTGCCAGCCTCGGCTGGGGGGACAGCGCGGGGACAGCGCGGGCACAGCCAGCTAGGAGGTGGTGGCAGTGCCAGCCCTGCCTGAGCACAGGGAGCAGGAGGAAGGTGACGCCAAAGGGCCCCCAACCCCCGGGGAAGGGGACAGCGCGGGGACAGCCAGGAAGGAGGTGGTGGCACTGCCGGCCCCGTTCTGCGGGCAGCTGCCAGCCTCGGCTGCGGGGACAGCGCGGGGACAGCCAGCAGGGGGTGGTGGCAGTGCCAGCCCAGCTCTGAGCCCCCGAGGAGGCCNCTGGGGCAGTCCCGCGGCTCCTCGCAGAGGATTTCGTCGCACAGAACTGTCCCCGTGTCGCACACGCAGATCTGGCACGGCTCCGGCTTCCACACGTCCTTGTCGCTGTAGCGGTGCCCGTCCTGCAGGCAGCTGCCAGCCTCGGCTGCGGGGACAGCGCGGGGACAGCGCGGGGACAGCGCGGGGTGAGGGGGTGGCAGTGCCAGCCCCGTCCTGCGGGCAGCTGCCAGCCTCGGCTGGGGGGACAGCGCGGGGACAGCGCGGGCACAGCCAGCTAGGAGGTGGTGGCAGTGCCAGCCCTGCCTGAGCACAGGGAGCAGGAGGAAGGTGACGCCAAAGGGCCCCCAACCCCCGGGGAAGGGGACAGAGCGGGGACAGCGCGGGGACAGCGCGGGGACAGCCAGGAAGGAGGTGGTGGCACTGCCGGCCCCGTTCTGCGGGCAGCTGCCAGCCTCGGCTGCGGGGACAGCGCGGGGACAGCCAGCAGGGGGTGGTGGCAGTGCCAGCCCAGCTCTGAGCCCCCGAGGAGGCCCCGAAGCAACGAAGGGGACACAGCCTCGAGCAGCGTCCCCCCCGCCCCTCCCCCGGGTCCCCCGGATGTCCCCGAGGTCCCCGCGGCTCTGGTGGCACACGGGCGGTTGTGTCCCCCACAGGCTCGGGGACAAGGGGGGTTAATGTCCCCAGGCTGAACTCACGGGTGACCCGGAGGTACCCGGATGTTCCTGGGGGTCCCCAGGAGGTGCCCTGGTGTCCCCGGGCTGCACACCGGGGTCCTTAGGTGTCCTCAGGGTCCCTGGAATGTCTCTCAGGTGTCCCCGGGTCTCCAAAGGGTCCCCTGAGTGTCACTCAGGGTCCCTGGGATGTGTTCCAGTGTCTCCAGGAGGTGCCCTGGGGTCCCCGGGTGTCCCCAGGGACCCCGGGTTGTCCCCCAGTGTCTCTAGGGATGTCCCCAGGACATAGCCGAGGGCTGGCCCTCAGTGGACCCCCGTCCCCAACTGGACCCTGTGACCCCAACTGGACCCCGCAGTCCCCAGGCTGTGCCCCCACTATCCCAGGGAGGCCACTGCGTCCCCAGCCTGTCCCCCGCTGTTCCTGACACCCCCGGCTGTCCCTCTGTTCCCTCACTGTCACCTGCTGTCCCCATATCCAACCTGTGCCCCCCCGGCCATCCCAGGCTGGCCCCCTCTGTCCCGGTCTGTCTCATTCCTGTCCCGGGCTGTCCCTGTCCCTCCCCAGCATCCCTAAACTCCAGGGGATGTGTGTCCATGCCATACACCTGGATCCCAAACTGTCCCCCAGTGTTCCCACGGTGTCCCCCACCCACCCTGTGCCATCCTCCAGTGTCCCACGCTGTCCCTCCCTGCCCCACCTCGTCCTCTCACTGTCCCCCGAGGTGTTCCTCCCCGTTCGACTTCATTTCCCACTGTCCCCCCGTGTCCCCAGCTCTCCTCCTGCTGTCCCCCTTGTCCCTCCCTGTCCCCCACTGTCCCCCGCGCCACCAAGGTTGTCCCACATTTCCCTGGCGCTTTCCCCGATGTCCCCATGGTGTCCCCCACTCTTCTCCCGCTGTCCCCCGGTGTCCCCACACTCCTAGCTGTCCTCCCCAGCTACTCTGAAGCTTTCCCCGTCCATCCCACACCGTCCCAAGCTGTTCCCCGCTGTCCCCCATCCCCTTTCCGCTCCCTGTCTCCTCTGTCCCCATTGTTCCCCGGTGTCCCCGCGCTGTCCTCCTCTCCCCTCCTCCAACTTTCCCTCAACGTGTCCCCCTCGCTCCCCCCGGCGGTGCCCCAAAACTTTCCCCTCCCTCAGCCCTCTCTGTCCGCTCTCTGTCCCCGCTCCGTTCCCTCTCTGTCCCCATCCCCGGCCACTCACGGAGGTCCCGATCCTGCGCGGCGGCGGCGGCAGCGAGGCAGAGGAGGAGGAGGAGCAGGAGGGGCGGCCGGGGGGCGGCCCCGGT
>VZTN01025018.1:18418-29843 GCA_013400515.1 Erpornis zantholeuca
CACCCGTGTTTCCCAGAAACGGAAAAATCCCCAAAAATAAATAAATCCAGGAAAAAAATTAAAAAAACACCAAAACCATCAAAAATCCAAAAAAAACCCCTGACCCTAAAAGGGATTTTTTGATGGGGGCTGGGCTGAGGGTCCCAAGGTTTGAAGGGAGATTGGGTTCACGGATTTTTTGGGGATTTTTGGGGCNCCTGAAAATGACCCAAAGTGGGTTTTGGAGGGGTAGCCCTGTCCTGCTCAGGTTTTGGGTGAAAAATGATCCCAAAGGACCTCAAAATTACCCCAAAATGGGGGTTTGGAGGGGCAGCTCTGCCCCACACCAGGTTTGGGGTTTAAAACAACCCAAAATTAGCCAAAATTACCCCCCAAAAATGACCCCAAATCGGGGTTTTGGAAGGGTAGATCTGACCTGGCTGGGTTTAGGGTTAAAAGCGACCCAAAATGACCCCAGATTGGGGGTTTGGAGGGGCAGCTCCGAATTTTGGGGCCTCCCAGCTCAGAATTTGGGGTCCCAACCCTGAATTTTGGGGAATCTGACATTTTGGGACATCTTTACAGATTTTGAGGCATCTATCCCAGATTTCGGGGCACCTTTCCCAGATTTGGGGCATTTTCCCGCTTTTCGGGGCGCAGCCGCCTGCCCCCGCAGCACGAGCAGCTCCACGTCCCGGATTTTTTTGGGATCTCGGGGATTCCCGGGAGAGCCGAAGTTTACCCAACGTGGCCGCTGCCAACTGCAGCCGTGGCCCCACAAAGGGAGCTTTTATCCCAAATCCCAGCTTTTTCTGGGAATTTTTGTAAAAATAGCGACGGATCCAGCGGGGGGGAGGGGACGCGAAGGGACCTTTGTCACCTGGAGGGGGGGAATTCCTACTGGGATTTGGGGTCATTTTCTGATGGAATTTGGGGCATCTTCCCAGAATTTGGGGGATTTTTCAGGGATTTTGGGCATTTTTCCCAAATTCCCTGGATCCCAGGTGATTCCCGCCTTCCCAAAAGGCCCAGGAGCAGCTGAAGGGAGGCATTGAGAGCCAGGAGGTTTCTAAGGAATTCCAGAGACTTTTTTTTGTGTCAAACTGGGCCAAAATCCAGGAATGAAGACCTGGAAGAGGGAAAAAGCCAAGGTGACCTGAAAATCCCCAGAATGGGGCAATTTATCCCAAAAGCTTGGTGGGAATAAACGATCCATGGAATTTTCTAGTGGCCTCAGAGCCACTTTCCTGGATTTTGGGGCCTTTCCTAGGTTTTGGGGCCTTTCCTAGGTTTTGGGGTGTCTATCCAGGATTTTGGGTTGTCTTTCCTTTGTTTTGAGACATCTTCCCAGATTTTGGGACACTTTCCCTGATTTCTTCAGCTGAGGACAAACGACCTCAAACCCCTTTCCCAGGATTCCCACCCAAGGAACACAAAAAGCAAGAAAATTCCACAGTCCCAGGTTTTTTTCCAGAGCTTTAATTCCAATAAAAGATAAAAAAAGTAGGAAATGAATCCGGTATAAAACAGGGGAGGGCTTTTGGAATCAAAAGGGACACAAAGGGCCAGGAAAAACCAGGGAAGAGGGCTGCAAAAATTCGGGAATTTGATACAAAACTTCAGCTCCCAGCTTGGGAAAAATAGAAAAAATTCCCTGCTCCGACAGGAGAGGGAAAATACAAAAATTTGGGATTTTTTCCCACTTTTCTTCTCGTTAAAAATCTTCTTTTCCAACAGGAACAGCAAATCCAGAGGCTTGGGAAGCTCCAAAAAAATTCAGGAATAAATTAAGCCAGGGAAAGGGGTGGGAAAAGCCTCAAAATTCTATGGGTCTTTGGGAAAAGCTCCCCAAATAAATTCTGGTTTATGGGGGAAAAATCGAATGATTTCCCAGATTTTGGAGCTTTTCCCATAGTTCCTGCAGTTCCTGGGATTTGGGAGGATCTTTTTCCAGGAGAAAGTGGGGAAAGCACCTGGAAAAAGCAATGGGAGCTGCTGGGATGAAGCAGCTCCAAAGGGAGGGGAAAATTCTCAAAAATTCCCCGAAAATCCTGGATTTTGCTCAGGTTTCAGGGTTTATCCCTTGGAAAAGCGAAGTTTGGGAATAAATCCGGAGGAATTCCAGCATTCCAGAGCTTAATCCCAGAAAAAACAGTGCCGAAAAGCGGGAATAAAAATCGGGAAAAAACGGGATTTAAGCAGGAATTATTCCCAGGGATCCCAATCCAGGTTTTCCCATGGATAAAATTCCCAAACTTTGGGAACGAGGTGGAAAAAGGTGGGAACGATTCCCAGAAATTCCTTCCAGAACCAAACCCTTCCCTCGCTTTTCCCAAATCCAGATTTTCCCAACCCAAATCCATGGAGGCACCTCCCTTTTCCTGAAAATCCAGCTTCAAAAAGCCCAAAATTCCCAAATTTCCCCATCCCAACAGCCAGAAAAGCGGGAAAATCCATCCTGGATACGCAAAAAAAGAGGGAAAAAACCTCCGAAAAATCCCAACTGTGCTTCCAAACTTTTCTATTCCCCCCAAAGCCAGGGGGTTTTTTGGGAAGAGCAGGACCCGGAGTTCCTTGGCTGCGTCCCGAGGAGAATCCCGGGATTTTTCTGATCCAAATCCGTGGAATTTTGGGATTTTTCAGCATCAGAGGAGCTTCCTGTGCAGGATTTCCCAGGCCATCCTCTTCCGGAAGTAGGGCATGTGTTGCTTTGGGAATTTTGGGGGGAAAAATGAGAATTTCGGTCAGGGCTTGCTCAGCTAGGGGCGGATTCCCATTTTTCATCCATGGAAAATCAGGGGAAAAGGGAGAAAATTGGGGCTTTGGGGTTGTAGGAATGGGGAAAAAGTGGGGGGGATCTTCCTGGGCCTAGGAGCTGCAGGAATTTGGGAATGTGGGAATTCCCAGCCCCTGGAATGTGGGTACCTGGGTGAAGTTGATGGGTTTGTCCTTGGAAATGCACTCGGCGTATTTGCAGGCGAACATCCCACAGTCGCTGCCGTTCATCTGCTGCGGGATCTCCTATGGAAAAGCAGGATTCAGTATTCCCAAATGCCCCAAACTCCCACGTTCCCTCAGCTCCCAGGTCCCCAGGCCCAGGAAAATCCCCTAAATCCCAGCAAAATCTGCAGGAAATTCCGGGAATCTCCTGCTGGAAAAACCAGAAAGGTCCCAGAATGCCAGGATTTTTTGCGTTTCCACCGTTCCCAAATCCCACCTAAACCCTTCCCCTCAATCCCATCCCTGTGAAAAACTTCCTCTGCCAAGATTTGGGATTTGTGGCCTCCTTTTCTCCCCAGGAATCCCTGAGGAAAAAAGGGCCCGAAAAGGGTGGGGAATCCAAGGAAATCCCAAATTTTCTTGGAATTTTGGGGTGTCCAAACCTGGCTCTTCTTGCTCAGCAGGGCCCATCCATTGGTGTCGAATTCCTTCCTTTTCTTATCCAAACTTTCCTGTTTCAGGTACTGCCTGTGGGAAAGGGAGCAGGAAAAACTGGAATTCATGGAAAAGAGGGAATTCTGAGGTTTTACTCTGTTTAGCTATTCCCAAAGGGATTCAGGGTTGGTATTAACAAATTAATCCCAAAAAAATCTAAAATTGAATCAGGAGAGACCACAACTCATGGATAAAAAAGGGAGACAATTCTTGGCATTTGTGGGACGGAATTCCAGGGAAGAGCAGGAATTTTCCAGGTCCTGGAAGGGGAGAATGAACCCAAAAAAGGGAGCAAAAATGCCCCTAAAAGAGCCCGAAAATGACCCCAAAGGGGCCCAAAAATGGGCAAAGTCTTTCCTGAGGCTGGGGCAGCAGGAAGGGGATTTTCTCCAGAACAGCTCCCAGGGAAGGGCTGCACTCACAGCAGGATCCTGCAGGCCTCGCTGTTGATCCCCCCCATGGAGTCGTAGTAGGTGATGGTTTTTTTCCTGAAATCCACGACCTGCATGGAGAAAAATTCCTTAACAAGGGGATAAAAATAAGGAATTCTTCCTGCCAGCAAAAGAATGCCGATTATTGCACGGCAGAGGATTTCCCCCAAAGAATCTCTGGTTCCTGCTGGGGTTTTACCCCCTGAACGTCTGAATCAGCCTCTAACGTTATTTTTGTACTATATTTGACTTTATTACTATTATTATCCATGAAATACTATTTTCTTTTACAAAGTCTTGGCCACCTCTCAAGGCCCCAAATCTCAGTGGTTTTTGGTGCTTCCCTTCCCCATTCCCACACCATTTCTGGTGGGAATTAATTAATTATTAATTAATTATTTTCCATGGAATTAATTAATAATTTAAGCAGGAATTAATAAGTTGAGGAGGCTTTTGCTACAGGAGCTGAAAATCCCTGCAGGATCCCAGGAGCCAGGGGGAGGGGATGGGACAAAGGAGGGAGGAAAAGTGAAATATCTGTGGCCTAAATCTCTTTAAAAAGATCCTGTGGCACTAGGAGTTGGTGGGAACGGAGAAATCAGATCTTCCCAAGGGAATAAATTCCCTAAAATGACCTCCGGGCTGAATTTAAGGACTAAAAACCCCCCAAGAAACTGCTCCCACCTTTGTATTTCACCGTAGGCTATGATTTGAGCCACAAATTCATATTTTTCCCTCAAAAGCAACAAAATTTGGGCCTTAAATCCCAAACCGAGGGTTCTTAGGGATAATCCAGGCACTCACTGCCAGGCACCAGTGCACTCCCAGGTGGATGGGAACCAGGAGCAGATCAACAGAGAAAATATCCACTTTTTTCGTCCATCTTTTCACAGCCTGGTACCCCGCAGTCTTTAATTTGGTGAAAAAGAAGGTGTTGAAGGCATGGACTGCGGGCAAATCCTTCTCCTTGCTCCTCTCCATTAGCAAGTTCATGTAGAAATTGATGATCTGGGGAAAAAAAAGCGAAAACCAGCTAGGATTTTTAGTTTTTTTATATATTCTGAATGTAGTTTATTTTTTTAGGGGAAGTTGTGATTTGTGGCCCCGTGTAAAATCAGGGAATAAACCCCCCAAAAAGAGGGGATTTGCAGTAAAACCTTCAAAAGTTCCAGCTCTAAAGCATTTAAACCTTCCAAAAACCCAAGGATTTTTAGGAAGCTGCCTTTATTGAAGTCTGGATTTACGATTTATTTGCTGTTTTCCCGGACCATGTCGATCCTGTCCTCCCACTGTTAACTCACTACAGAAATTAAATTTGTTTTATTTTTCAGATGTTTCCCCACAGATTTTTCATTCCAGAGTGGGAATCCCAACCCACAAATCGGCTCCCAGCACCGAACCCATCCATTTTTCCAAGCTCCAAGCAGCTGGAAATGGGTGGGAAACAGGGATTTTGGGGATTTTTACCTCGTCATTGAGCCAGTTGAGGTTGTTGAGGGTCTGGATGTCCTTCCTGGTGATGGTGAGCCGGAAAGCCTCGCTCAGCACCTCGTCCTGGTTCCCTCCTCGGAAAAGGCTCTTGATTTCCTTCTCCATTTCCTGCACGAAGGGGAAGGAGAATTCCTGCTTTTCCTGACCCCAAATCCCCAAGGATTTAACTCCAAATTCACTTTTTGCCCCTTCAACCATAAATTCCCTACAAAAATTCAATTGGAAGAGGGAGCACAGCTCCATTCTCATGAAATCCCAGGAATTCCGTTAACATTTCTACTCTCACCTCGGTGATCTCCGGGAATTCCTCGTCGCCCTCGGCCGCCCGGGCGCGCTCCGGTCCCTCCGGCCCCACGGTGACCGGGATCTCCTTCTCCAGGGGCACCCGCAGGTGCAGATCCACCAGGTCCTGCACCGAGCGCTCCCGCTCCTGGAGGCGCTGCGGGGTCACAGATTTGGGATCAGGGATTCTCCTCACGGAGGCATTTGGGATCGGGGAAAAGAAGGGTTTAGGACCAATAAAATTGGGGAAAACCTCCAGGATCACAGGATTAGCCCTTCCAGAGCCACCCAACCCTGTCCCCAAGGGCCACATCCACATTTTTTCCCTGTTTCCATGGATTCTCTGACCCCTCTTCCAGGCCCCAACCACCCTCCCAGCGCCAAAATTTTCGATAATTTCCAATCCGGGACATTAACTCTTTTCCTGGTTGTTTATTTCAGCATTGGGAAGGACATAACCCTCAAAAAAGTATCTTTTTCCCAGTTTTTCCATTTTTACATTTTTTTTCCCCCTGATTTTCCCAATCCAGGGGGGTTTTCCATGGCATTCTCACCTGGCTCTGCAGCTGCAGGGCCAGAGCTTTCTGCTCCTCGATTTGCCTCCACCTCTCCCTGGCTCGGGAATCGTAAACACTGGTCCTGGAAAAAGCCAGAATTTATATGGGAAAAAAATCAATTAAAAAATAAAGATTTTCATTTTTCCATCCCCAAAATTCCCAGGAAAAGGCAGCAGGGAATATTTACTCACAGCTCTTTGATCCATAGCTCAGCCTGGAAAAAGGGGAGGCTGGAAAAAGGGGCAAAAGGAGAGTTGGAAGTGGCCAAAAATCCCAGAACTTCCCCAGAATTCCCTCATTTCCCAAATTCTCACCCCGTCTCTCTCCACTGTTACCTCCCTGTATCCTTAAAAATCTCCGAAATCCCCAAATTCCCCCCAAAACTCATCCATTTCCCACCCCTCACCTCGGGGCCGGAGTCCTGGAATCCTTGACCTTGAGCAAAATGACGGAATCCGACCCTAAAAATGGGAAAAATTCCTGGAATTTTGTCCCGCTCAATTCCCACCCCAAATCCTGCCCAATCCCGAAAAAAACCCTTGGATTGACCATGAAATTTAAATCCCTTTCTCAGGGTTTGGGGTTATTTAGGATTTGTTTTTTATTCTGTTTGGGATTTAGGGGATCTTTGGGGGGTTTTATTTGGGATTTTGGGAGACTTTTTTCCGGGATTTTGGGAATTTTTACCTTCAGTCTGTGCACTGGATGCCGCCTGCTCCTCCCGCTGCTGCTGGGCCGTGGAATTTTGGGGCTGGAACCCCCCGGGATACCCCGGAGAGGGGCCCAGCGGGGGATTTTGGGAATTCCGGGGTGGCTCCAGTGGATGTGGAACAGGACCCGGAATTTTGGGAATTTCCAGTGCCTCGGGATCATCCCTGGGAGCCTCCTGGGGCAGGGAAGGGCCGGAACGGGGACAGCGGGAGCTGCAAAAAAAAAAAACCCCGTCAGGGAAATTCCTGGGAAAAGACTGAAGATTTAGGGAGGGGCTTTGGGGGACTGGGAAGCGTTTTGGGATTTGGGCAGGGTTTTCTGGAATTTTTTGGGCCAGGAATTTTGGGAGGATTCTTTGGAATTTGCGCAGGGATTCTGAGATTCCTTGGGACGTTCCCAACTCACAGGTGGAAGGGGAGCAGCGGGGAGGGTTTGGAGCTGGAGAATCTCTTCCCGGTCACCATCTGCAGCAGCTGCCGGTAAATCTCCCGCTCCTCTTCCCGCACGGTCTGCAGGAGAAAATTAGGGGAAAAATTTCACTCAAAACCTTGGAATTTGCTGATCCCGAGGGATCGCCCCCAAATTCAGGGATCTGGTGGGATCTCACAAAGGCAATGCTGAGAAAAAACCCAAAACACTGGGATTTAGGGCAGGAAAACCCCAGGGATTTCACATTTAACCCCAGCAGCACCCCCAGCTCCACCTCCACCCAGCCTGGTCCCACAAAGCCCCCGAGATCTTCCCCGATCTTCCCCACTCCCAGCCCCGTCACCTCCTCGGCCGCGCTCAGGAAGCGCCGCGGGGCCTTCTTGGGGCTGCGGCGGCTCCAGGAGGGGCTCGGGGCCGGTTTGAGGGGAAAAGAGGCTCCATGGAGGGTGGATTTTCCCACAAAAGTGCTGGAATTCCCGCTGGAAGGAGGGAAAAACACCTCAGGTTTGTTGGAAATCCCAAAAATTGGTTTAAAGTCCCAAATAAAATCACAAAAAATTCTAAAAGGAGAAACGAACACGCAAAAGTCCAAATAAAAGCTCAAAACCCCCCATATAAATCCCCCAAATCCCAACCCCACCCTCAAAAATCCCAAATAAAATTTTAAAAACCCCTGAGAATCCCGACCCCCCCCCCCAAAAACCCCAAAAAAAATTTTAAAAACCCCGGAGAAACCCGGCCCCCCCCCCCCCAAAAGTCCCAGAATACAACCCCCAAATCCCCCAGAATGCCAAATAAAACCCTGAAATTCAGGAATCTGCCACACCCACCTGGAATTTTTCCGGGTTTCCAGGAAGGAGCCTCGGCTCCCCCGGGACTTGGAGCTCCTCCACTGCCCGTTGGCTCCCGGGAATCTCTCACTGGGAATTTCTGAGGGGAAAAACACGAGGATTTCCCAAAAAAACCCCGAATTTCCCCTCTCCGGGGGTTGTTTTTAGGGAAAACAGCCCCAAATCCCAAATTCCAGAGGAAAAACTCACCTGAGCTGTAGCTGAGGGAGCAGGAGGAGTTCCCAGCTGGGCAGGAGAAGCTGCTGAGTTTGGGGGGGAAAAACTGGAAAAATGGGAAAAATTCCAAATTTTGGTTGGAAGTGGGAAAATGTCAGGGAGGAATCGAGGAAAATTATAGGGAAAAAGGGACGGTGTTCCCAGGGTTGGGAACGGTGGCAGGAATTCACAGTTCCTAAAATTAATAACTCCCAAAATTCCCAGCTCCCTAAAATTCACAATTCCTAAAGTTCACAAATCCCAGATTATATAAAGGGAATTTATGGAGCAGGAAGAACCCAAAATGCGCTGGGCAAATTCTGAATTTCGCAGCTCTGCCGGCAGCTCCGGGCCCGGGGCGGATCCCCCACCTGGGCTCCCCATTCTCGGCAAATTCCCACGTCAGAAACCAGGAAAACCCAAAAATGGATTTGGGGTTTGACTTTCGGGGTCTTCAGGCTCTTTTCCTAGAGAAACCGCGGCTGGAAGAGCCAAGGAGCACTGTGAGATGGGGGAATTGTCCCAAATATTCCCAAAATCGGCTTCCCGCCCAAAAAATCCATCTGCAACGCCATGAAGGAATGACCCAGGGCAGCTCCAGCCCCGACGGAAAAGGGAAGCGGGAACCCCCAGAGCCCCCCGCCCACAGCCGCCCTCCGGCTCCGCACCTTGCTCTCGGGGGCGAAGCCCTTGAAGGCCGGGCCGGGCCGGGCCCGCGCNCCCCGGCCGCCCGACCGGAAGCGGAAGTGGAACCAGAAGCGTCCCGAGCGCGCGCTGTTTTCCCGGGCTAGGCGACGGCAGCGAAGAGGAGGCGACGGAAGCGGAAGTGAGCGCCGGCAGTGAGGCACTGCCGGAAGTAACGCGGAGGGAGCAAGAAGAGCGTTGCGGGAAGAAGAGAGCTCCCCCTGGCAGGGTGGAGGTCCAGAGGAGATGCGCAGAGAGGAGGGGTCACCCTGGACGGGGGGTGTGACCCTATGGGGGTTCCCCCTGAGTGTGGGGAGCACCCTTTGGGGGTGCCACCGCATAGGGCATCACCCTGTGAGGATGTCATCCTACAGGGAGTCACTCCGTGTGTGTGTACCCCATTACAGCTGGTCCCTACCGCCGATCCCATTACAGCCCATCCCCGAATACCTGATCCCGTTACAGTCGATCCCATAATAGCTGGACCCTACAGCCGATCCCGTTACCCTGATCCCATTACAGTCAATTCCATTAAAGCCGATCCCGTAATAGCCGGTCCCTGCAGCCGATCCCATTACCCCGATCCCATTACACCGCTCCCCGCGGCCAATCCCAGGTCCCAGCCCGTGTCCCCGGGCGATGGTGGCGGCCCCGGAGCTGTCCCGGCGCTGTCCCCGCGCCTTCGCCGGGCCATGGCGGCAGTGCCGGTGCCGGTGGCGGGGCTCTCCCTGGGGCTGGGCCGGTTCCTGGCCTCGGCAGCGCTCTCCTTGGCCGCGCTCCTCCTCCTCCTCCTGTCCTTCCTCCCCCCCGGCCCGAGTCGGGGGCGCCCCGCAGGTCAGTGCTCCCAGTGGGCAGTGGGGACTGGGACCAGTAACGGCCCCGCGCCGGGACCGGCACCGAACTGGAGCCGGGAGCGGCACCGGCAGAGAACGGGGACTGGGACCAGTAAAGAAAGCAGAGCAGATCCCACTGGGAACAGCGACCGGCCCCGGACTGGCACCAGTAATGCTCCCGCCCCGGGACCAGCGATGTACTGGAACCGGTCAGGGGCAGGTGCTGGAATCAGCAGGGAACTGGGACTGGGACCAGTAAGGAAGGCAGAGCAAGTCCCACAGAGAATGGGGACTAGGACCAATAAAGAAAGCGGACCAGAACCAGCGAGGAGTGCAGAGTGGGTCTCACAGGGAACAGGGTCTGGGACCGGTAAGGACGGACTGGGACAAGTAAGGAGGATAAAATGGCACCAGTAAGGCACGCAGACCAGTAACCACAGGGAATGCAGACTGGGACCAATAAGGATAGACTGGCACCAGTAGGGAACAGAGACTGGCACCAGTAAAGAGAGCAGAGCAGCTCCCACAGGGAAAACAAACTGGGACCAGTAGGGACGGACTGGAACCTATAAGGACACAAGACTGGCACCAGTAAGGAGAGACTGGAATCAGTAAGGACAGGCTGGCCCCAGCAGGGAACAGAGACCGGCACCACTAAAGAGAACAAACTGGCCCCAGTAAGGAGCCCCCCAGCGCCCCCCCGGGCGGGAGTGTCCCGGCAGTGGCAGCGGGGCTGTCCCGGCGTCCCCGTGTCCCTGTCCCTCCCCCAGCGGTGCCACTCTGCGCTGGCAGCGCCACCCGGGGGGACAGAGCCGCCCTCCCGTCCTTCCCGCCTTGGGATTTTCCCGAATTTCCCGATTTTCCCGATTTTTTCCAGGCAAGAAAATGCCCCCGAGCCCCGCGGGATCCCGGCACACCGAGACCATGGGGATCGGCAAAGCCATCGCCGTCCTCACCTCCGGGGGAGACGCACAGGGTAAAGGACCCCAAAGCCCCACGACCCCAAAACCCCTGAAATACAAAACCCTGCCCCAAATTCCCCCAAATCCCTAAAAATTCCCCCAAGTAGCTCCCATATCCTCCCTAAATTCCCCCCAAAGCCCCCAAAACTCCCCCAATTCCCCAGGATCCCAAATGCCCCGTGATCCCAAAACCCCGCGGACTCCAAAATTTGGGAGCGGGTGAGAGGGGCGAGGCTCCTTTTGGGGTAAAAATTGGGATTTTGTTCCCACAACCGTCGGGGTTTCCCTGGATTGGGGTTTTGGAATGACCTTGGGGGGGATTTTGGGGTCGGGCAGAGCTCCGGGGGGGGTTTAGGGTGTTGGGGGGGGGGACAACGGTGAGAAAATTTGGGGATGGGACTCCAAGGGGACACCGGTGGCACTTTGGCACGGAGGCAAAAGAATCGGGATTGCCCAAAATTCCAAGGATTAATCCCAAAAGTTGGGTTTTTTCCGGGGGTCCCACGGGTGGGGGGGGGATGGACCTAGGGGGTGCCAGACCAGGGGGGCCCCCCCCCGAGGGTCCCCTCCCCCACCCCGCGTTCG
>VZTN01025021.1:1456-48052 GCA_013400515.1 Erpornis zantholeuca
GTCTCTTCTATTTGCATACGCCAGCCTCCTCTGGACTTGGGCTCCGCCGGAGAGAGAAGAAAAGGGGATGATTAGCAGAGGCTAGGCAGATAAGGACAGACAATTGGGATAATCAGCCTGGTGTTGACTCTTTTAACATTCTAATTGAGCAATGTCGGGGCTAGTTTCTTACACTAGGGACTGACAAAAGGAACACTGAAACCCAGGAATTCCTCTTGCAGTAAAAAGACAACGCCCAGGGTTACCTACTTGTTCTAATGGCCAGTTCAGCTGCAGAATTTGCCCATGCTCTTTTCTGGTCATCTTTCTGTCCACTCCAGACTCCTACACGGCTTTGTCCCTCTGTGTGTAAACCTCTCTGCTCTCAGCTTGGTTTACTTCTAACAAAAGTTGCCAGCAAAAAACCCTGGATTCACTACTCCAGAGTTAAAAAGGCTTCTACTCCTAAAATGACTGAAAAAACAGAGACTAATACAAACGAAAATGATGTAACTTAAATAATTCTTTTCTTTTACTTGTTATTCNTTAAAAACCCCAACATACCCCTGCTAGAGATACCTCTCCCAGTAGGAAAATACTGAGTATAGTGCTAGGAACTGTCAATTAATTGAAACCTTAGAAGCAAGATGTGATCTGTAGGCTGGACAGTTATCCTTACAGGGCAAATAGTAGCCCCAGAAGCAATCTTGTGTGAAGTAGTTGAAAGGAATGAGATAGATTTGTCTTTACAAACAAACTGTGGGTCTGCTGATAGGTAAAGATAGATACTGAGAGATGAAAGAAGCAATGGGAAGAACCATAAATTCTGTAGGAATGGCGTTTTCCCCTGAGGCACCCGAGTAGATGGTGAGAGTCCTTTCTAGTGAGGTCAAGTGTTAATAAGGTCCCAGTCCAATGGCTACTCTTAGGAGCAAAAGCTCACCCACAGTAAGGAAGTAGTGGTACAGGGCTGGGCTCTGGCAGTGGCAGTGAATTCTCCCCACAGTGAGCAACAGCTCAACTGTCCTCCCCCGATGCTGACAGTGAGAGAGCTAGGAGCTGTGCCCGCCTCCTTCCCTCCAGTCTAAAATCTCGGGGTGACTGTCCTTCCCAAGAGAAAAGCCCTCAGGTAAAAGAGTATCGAGATGCACCTTTCCCCCTCCTCCTCACAGCCACATCTTTTGTTCTCTTAAGTATCAGTAGTTATGTTTCTTAGCAACAGATGGGACAAAATTCCATGAGAGAAAGAAACAAAATCCCTAACAAAAGTCTTCCTATTTGGTCTCCCAAAGAATGGGAGTTGACATTATGGAAGGGGAAAACATTGATGCTAAATTTAGTAAGAGATATATTTTGATTGTTATTTTGGCTAGTAAAAGTTGTGGAGTATTACTTTGCTGACTTCTCTTCTTGTTTGTCTCTGAGCAAGGAGGTGTCATTGCAAATCTCCCTTATAGAGACAAGAGAAAGTTTGACATGCTGTCATTAGGGAAAAGAATATCAACTCATGCTTTGTTCCTACTCCAAAGAGTAACTTTCTCCTTACCATCAGAGATTTTTAAACAGATGCAAAATTTGAGGGAGTTTATATAATGTACATTCATGAAATGTGCTCTCTGATCTTTCTTAAAAACAAAACTAACTGGATCTTTCAACTGCTTGTGTAACACCAGCTAGAAAGGAAGTCTGGTGCTGTCTTTGCTTTCCTCCTGTAATAAATGAATAGATAATGAATGTTGGCTCTCGCAAAATGTGAGTTTAACATTTATCAGTAACAATATGCTATGTAGAAATAGCATATGAGTTTATCATTTAGCAGTAATAACATACTCTGTAAACATAGTGTTAAAATAAAACAATGTTAGAATGGATTGTAACTCCAAAATAGCTGTAGTATGTGCATGATAATGAATGTCTTTAAGCTGATAAACCCTAGAGCCTGAGTGCAACTTACCTTAAAGAAACAAAGAAGATGGACCATGGCAACTTGGAGAGCCTGCTATCTCACACTCGTAAAAGCTGTGAACTACAAATTAGATTGAAGATAAGGAGATCACAGAGGAGTATCTTGCTTTCAAGTTCTGGAACAAACCAGAGCCAGAAGAGGCCTTGAGAGGCGCTGGGCCATTGGGGAGAGGGGCAGAGATCCGAGGGAGGTGTCCAATGAAGTGTAAATTAATTCTGAGCTTAATGAATATATAATAGTTGAAAACAATACTTAAGAGCGCAGTGAAACGAATGAATTGGCGCCTCTGGCAGATTTGCCAAGCGCCCCAGTGCTGCGTTTGCCTTTGTTTCATAATATTGACATTTCAGTTTGAGAATTCATTTTTTCACTCAGTTTGCAGACACTGCATTTGTGTTCTTATCTTAATAATTGTGAACTACACTGTGAATGGACTTTATTTGAATTAGGGATAATTAAGATAAGGTCTGCAGCAAAAACTGTCACCTGTTTCTCCATCCATCATCCACACAGGTGTGGCCACTTCTGCTGCTCTGTAGATAGAATGTGATTCCATTGCCTCTCCCCAGGAGAGGAGAAGTGCTCTTCTGGCAGCCAAGCTGGCTGGAGATTCAATGGTGTGTATAACTAATAAGTGTCAGAAATGAGACAAATTATAAGGTTCAGAATTCTTTAGAAAGGAGAACAAGCATTTTTAGAAAATAACTTTGAAATAAATGTTAAAATGAGGACTCTAAGGAGATCAGCATTTAAGGGTGCTACATTTGATGTCTGAGTTATTTGAAACTGCTATTTGCTTTTGTCACAATCAAATATTCCAAGAAAATGATATTCAGAGCTATTGTACAAGATATTTTCTAAGTCCTTGTGATTCAAGTATTAAAAAAAATGTCAAGAAACATTATGATTTGCTCTCATCTTTTACTTTATTTTTCAAAATCCTAGATAATAAAGCCCTCATTTCACATCTAGAAATTCTTGAAATAATATGCTTTACAGGGAGGAAACAGACTTAGCAGCAGTTAAGCTATTATTTTCACAAAGCCAAATAATAGGCTTTAATAAAAATCCTCTTCTTAGCTGTATTGTCCATTATTAACATGACTACATCAGTCCTGTAATATTCTTATTTTGAAGGACTCTCGATGGTGCTTTTTCTTCGAGAGAATGGTGATCTGTGTGTTAGTAGGTGGTCCTGACTGATGTGCTTGTTGTGTCTGTCCATGGAAAGCCACCTTTTCTCCAACCAGCCTCTCACAGCTGATGCACTTGGGTCAGTCAACCCTGTGCAAAGTGCATGGCAACTTAAATAATCTTGTTAAAAATACTGTGTGTGGTGCACCTGAGATTGCAAATGCTTTCGATTTTTGGTGTATTTGTGAAGATAGAAGCAGCATTTAATACTAACTGAAGGGATCATTAGCACTGGAGCAGTTGTCTGTATTAACCATAGCTGAAATATACACCACATATTTTTAATAAAAACCCTTTCATTTTGTTTAACATTGTTATCTCCACACATCCTTGGAGTGAAGAGAGCATTGCATGTTAAAATGTAAAGCCTGCTGATTCCTGTCCGCTTCAAGTTCAGCAGCCTTCGGATCAGAAACCTGTCAGGGTTTTTCCTGGAGTGCTCAGTAGCTTCCTTAAACATATGTAATCTTTGTAGCCAGAAGAGAGGAGAACACAAGAGAAAGATGTTTTAGTGCAATAAAAGAGCTACATGCGTGTCTTTCTTACCCTAGAACCTCTGCCCTGTGGTGCAGAGTAACAGAAATTTTGCTTCTTCATATCCCACAGTAGAATCAATGTGCTTTGTTCTCTGTGTCATTTCTTTAGGGAGATTATTTTAGTCTGACTTCAGATTGTAACTGTCACCATTCTTTTGGATCACTTTGCTTCCAGATTGGCAAAATCAGCTGTGTTAACATTGCTTGTAGGCTGTCACAGGCTCGAGATTATTACATGTATTACTTGACCATTAGGGCTTGATCTTATGTCAGTACTTGCTGCTTTCGCCCTTAAAGTTATTTTCAGCTAGATCCTTCTCCAGACCTGACCAAGACTGCAGTCTCAGAACTGTTGAAGTGTCAATAACCTCCCAAACTGATGAAGACAATGTTGGGAGGAGTACAGAAGAGTTAGAACAGAAGAGAATACTAATCTCTTAGTCATCAAATCTACTGTTTCCAGGAAATAAATTTATTTAGTCACACCTTGAAAGCAGCATCATCCAAGGGAAGTGCAAACTTCTTTCTGTGACCCATTCAGAGTGGTGTGGGGAGAAGAGCTGATTGGTATTCTGTCGTGGTTTTTCGTGTACATCAGTTTTTTGCCTTATACCTGTCAGGAAAATTAATCCACAAACACCAGAGGTTTATATCCAAAAAGGAGACAGAGGAGTCCTGTTACTTTATTTTAATAAAGGGAGAGGCCATGGGGAATCCCCCTGAGGTCTCTCAAATTTTTGGAGGGCGCAGACTCCTTTTTATCCTAATTTCCCAGCCATATTTCTCTCTCTCTTTCCCCATTGGCTGAGGTACCTGCGAGGTACAGGCTTCCCAAATTGCCTAATAACTATGACTCCCTTCTAATGTATAATCCCCCCGTTTAATTTTTAATTCTTATGGAATTTATCGTTTTTCCCATTGTTTCTTTCATCTCTCCATATCCCATTTCATTTATCAGCAGACCTACAGTTTGTTTGCAAAGGCATATATCTTTTTCTTCCATTCATCAGTCAGTGGAATCCTTCCCATTGTTTTTTTTACCTCTCAGGACTAGTTTTATCTACCAGCAGACCCACAGCTTATTTGTAAAGACAAGTCCTTCATTTCTCTCATACCTTTCATTATTAATATTGTTGCTGTTGCAGTTAATTTTCTTATCTAATTTCTGCTTCCATTAAGTTGTTCTTATCTCAACACATAATTTTTACCTTTTTGTGCCTCCAATTCTCAATGCCATCTGCAGAGTGGGAAGAGGGAGGGGAAGGATGGGGACCGAGAAACAAGTGGTGTTTGGTTTGTGAGAGTCTCAGGGAGGGGCACTACTAAACTCAGGGGTGCCATTCCTAAGCCAGGACACTTATAAAACACAGTATCACAATATCCAATAATTAAAAATTAACTTTATGTCCTTTGCAGCCAATGCAAAGTGCAGAGTTAGTGACTAACCTGGTCCTTACTCTCTTACATACAGCCAAGTGCCAGTAAGAAAGGGTCCATTGTGTTTTGATAAACACCCTGTCTCAAAGTGAGGGGGTCTTTACAGACTGCTGTTCATGACATTTTTTTCCCCTTAAGGAAATATCCCACAATAAACTGCTGGAAAATGTTAGATTTCTGTGGCAATTGTGAAATTTTCAGTGTCATTAGCGGTGTTGCCTCATCAGTCCACAAACAGATTTGAAAGTAACAGGGAGTTTTGTGTATGGAGTATGTTTCCTACTAATGCAAATTTCACTAGTCAAATTGCAAGGAGAATTTCCATAGTTGTTAGGGTTTTATGAGTCAATAACCCCACTGAGCTACATGACTGGAAGATTTTTTTTTGCCATATTGAGTACCATACCTAGTGTATTAAGGAAAATGGGCCCAGGTCTTGGATATGAAACAGAGAACAAAAAACACTGATCACAACTTTGAAGCCTTCATCTTAGAGGCCAAAACTGTGAGTGGACAGGCTCATGTCTTCATCACTTGAAGGCCATGTCTTCATCACACAGTGGCCATTTCTGCTGGCTTTCAGCTAGTTTAAGGAGCATGTTTCAGTACACAAGGTATTGAACTGGGTCCTGGCCATTTCATCATCTGAAATTGGGGTGGTAGTTTTTCTCTGCTAGGAAATAAATGATGAAATGGCCATCTATGTACCTATACAGAAATTAAGTGATGATATAATCATGACATGAAATATATGAAATGCTGTTTTCTATTTCTCCTATCCTGAAAGTTTTAAAGACAAACTTTAAATTGATTGCCAATTTTCTGGGTACTCCTTTGATAGAAAGCATCTACAGCCTAGCTCACAGCTGAGTCCTTTGCCCAAAAAGTGAAGCCATTTATGGATTACATAACGTTGCCTCCCAGCAGAGCAAAGTTATTTTCCCTTGTCTGAAAACCAAGTGCATTTATTTTTGAAAGCCCAGTCTCTCTCTTCATATCCTCAGTATAACTGTGCTGTAACTGTCCTTGTGAAATAACGCAACAGGAATTTTCCAAGTAAACTTTTAATTTCATTAATTAGCAAAGAAAAGCAAATCCACTGGTCAAAGAACAGCTATTTTCTGCAGGTTTTTCCACAACTGCTCTGGGAACAGATGTAAAGAATGATTCAAATATCCCGACTCTAATTCAATTTTTTTTCTATTGCTTACCACTTTTCTATAATACTGTAATATTCATGTTACTTTGAGAGAGATTCAGTTTATTTCTTTCAAAAAATTGGTAAGATATTTAAAGCAAGTCAATTTTATGCTGTTGGCACTTGGGTGGAAGGATTTAACAGAACAAGTACCTCCCATGGCAACTCCTGTGCCACAGCATGAAGAAGGTGGGCTGATTTCTGAAATAGAAACATTGTCCTTCAGGAAGCCAGGCAATGCATGAAAGAGACCTTTTCCATCCTTGCACTGGGATGTTGGAAGGGAAAGTTACAAGCCCATTTCTTTTAGCATTTGCAGTTCTAGAATAAGGGGAAGCACCAAGAATGGATTGCAAGCGGGAGTCTGCTGGACAGCTGTGATGCACTTTCCAGAGGACCTCCAAGTTACTGTATTCAGCCAGAAATTCTCACATGGCTGAAATTCTTGTAATTCTATTCAGCCAGAAATTCTTTTATGGGTAAATTCTCATTATTGTCTTCAGCCACAAATTTTCATAAAATTTATATAGTATCTCAGCCTGTGCACTCATGGCACACATGCAACTTCCACAAGACCGGGACTGCAGGCTTTGTGTGGCTCATAGCCACTGTCAGTTGGAGTGTCAAATCTCTAAATTCTGTCACACCTCTGATAAAATTCTGACAATAAAAATACAAGCTTCCAAACCCTATGCAAAAGAAATTTGAAGTGCTGTGAAACTTACAGGTTCCTCAGGCATAGCCAGGAGAGGCTTGTAAGCCTCTCCTTTATTTGCTAAAATAACTAGTGTTCAGCTGCATACTGAAAGACTGGAAGTGGCCCTTCTGCCAAGGATGACTGGGAAGCCAACTGATCAATAAATGGTGCTCAGGTAAATACTCCTATCTAGTCATTTATTCCTTTCAAATGCTGACAATAAGGAATGTTCTAATAATAACTCAGTGTGTAGCCTTCATAAAATAAAACAATGGGCTATAAACAGAGATGAATTTGCCTTTTGCAGATATTTAGACTGTCTTTTAGGGAACAGCAAATTGGGTCAGGCACTGCATTTGTTTAAAGACTATGTATGAGTAAGCCTTTATTTCTGCTTGTCCTCTAAAGCCTCCTGGAAAACTGGCATGGAGTAGCAGGGCTGTTAAATCATTACATCTATTTCTAAACAGTTTACACCTATTTCTGTAAGCCTTCCTCAATTCCTGTTTGTTTGCTTGTTTTTAATTTCAGTCCAATTTGATTTAATTTCTGGATCTGTTTCCTTCAGCAAATAATTTTCTGAAGCCATGCTGGGAAATGTGCTGCAGTTTGATCAAAGACATTTTCTCTTCATCTAACCCCAGATGAATTAGAGCTTTGAAAAATACTACTGGCAGGTCATTTACCTTTAGAATGTTAAAATTTTGTTCAAAAATATGCTCTGGTACTTTTGCCTGTTTGTTACCCAAAATTGTCTGAGTCCTTTTTTTCAAATTCATGGCAAATAAAGGGTCACTGGAAAGTTGGCATCCTTGATTGCCTTCTTTGATGTGTATTAAGAAGCCCAGGTCTGTGTTGCATTACTTTTGCTCTCCTAGTGGACTATTGAAACTTTCACGGAAGAGTGGAAGAAAATGGGATTTCAAAGGAACAAAATGGATCCTGATTTCAGTATATATTCCTGAAATACTTTTAATATTTGTTCACAACTTGATGAAAATAAACAGTACTGGTACAATCACTCCTGGCAGATGAAAGATAGAAAAGGAAATTCAAAGTTTTAATCCAAACACATATAAATATAAATTCAATCTAACCAATGTCAGTTCTTGCTTGCTAGTATTTGTCCAGGCTGATATGACCATGGGACTTCAGTCTTCTGATTTTATTGGTATACTTATTTAAGCCTTATATATTTTCTTTAAACTAGAAGTATTGTGAAGAATGTGTTACAGAAAAGTATGATTTCCTTTTAGTAGGCACTGATGAAAAAATAAAAGGAATATGAATCTGGGCAAGAATATTTATTCTGAAAATCAGTATTTTGACATGGCCAATACACGTTGGGAAGGATAAACTTTTAAATACACAACAGTGAGACAGCATTTAATTTTCAGATCAATACAATTCCCATTGATGATAGTGGTAACTTTTCCATTTATTTCAATATTCAGTGAATTCAGTCTCCTTAACAACAGCACCTTTTTAACTCCTAAAACTGGCCTGACACATTGTTTGTGTCCGGATTTCCTGCTGTCTTTGAGCAGTTACAGCTATCCGGACTTGGAATTGTGTTTGAAATTCTGCTGATGGTTTTTTTGGGTTTTGCTTTTGGGGAGGGGGTTTTGTTTGTTTGTTTGTTTTGATCTTGTTATACTTCTGTGTATTGTTTTAGTCCTCATTGATAAACTGATTTATTTCAAAAGTTTAAACTTTTTTTGAGTCTCTAGCTTTTAGATTATTATATGTGTAAAGACAAGAGTTGATCTGAATCACTGAATACTGAGAAGGGTTTTAAAGGCAATGGAGAGGGCAGAGGAGAATGCTGAGCACTTCTCATGAGGGAAAATGAAGCAGGACCCTGTGTGCAGGCTGTGGGCTGGGCTTTGTGCTGGGAGCAGGGACATGTGAGAATACATGGACAACACTTTGCTCTAATGAGCAGAAGAAACCTGCACACTTGGAGTATCTCCACAGAAGTTGTTTTGGGGGTTGATTTATTGAATATTTATTTATATTAAAATAAAATGTGACTTCTCAAGACATATTCCTTGGGATAGGACAGTAGTACCTGGAACAAGACATCATGTCAGAGTAACTGTATATAAGGTAGGGACAACACCTTTTAATCCAATCCCTGCAATAAATTCAAATACCCATATTGGGTATGAAAATGTTTATATACATATCTGCAGACCATATCTTTATGTATGTGTGTGTTTACCAATGTAATTTTTTTAATTCTCGTGGTTTATCAGACATGTTGTAATGCCTCAGAAGTTATTGTTACATGTACATCATTAAAAAAAAGCAAATTTTTAACATATATCATTACCCAATGTATTAAGGGGGCTTCTGGAGACCAATGACACTCCACTGCATACATGTGGGCTTCAATAGTTAAAGAAACTGGATTATTTACTGAATGGAAAAATTTATATGTAAGATTTCTGCTACTGGTCAGAGTTGGACTTGATGATCCTTGTGAGTCCCTTCCAGTGCAGGATGTCCCATGATTCTATTATTCTGGTCTTCTGCATTCTGGATGAATTGCTAGCACATGAAATATGAAAAATGAGGTGTGATGAAAGAGAACTCTGCCCCTACACTCCACCTTTTAGCTTATACTAAAATACTATGAAATATTTTTGAAATCAGTAATTGTTTTGCATTCCCTGTTTTCAAATATTGACCCTCTTGGTAGGACAAGATTAAGTAACTCATGATGGATGTCACTGATGCTTGAGAAACCTCTGGATGGAAAGCACTGTGTATTTGTGTCCCATTCTGTGGCACTGTAGAGGGCTTGTCCTAAAAAGACAAGCGATGTCTTGTAAAAGAAAAAGGCACGGTTTGGAAAAAGAGCAAGACCGATTTCTGAGAATTAAGCAGCATATTAAAAAGATGCAGCTCTTGGCTTAAATTTGCAGCACTGTCTTATATTCCTCAGAGCAGTTCAGAGGGACCCACTTCCTCCTTGTTGTCTGAGTCCATGAAGATTGAGTAATGGATGAGAATAAAAACATTTTGATGACAAGAGGTCTATAATGGGATCACTGTCAGATCAGTACCTCAAGGGCTCTACTGGGGGCCATTGTCATGCCTGCTTCCTTTTTGCTGAGTGGATCCAGCTCTCACTGAGGTACAGGAGAGATCAGTGTAACAACCAGAGAGCTCACAGTGGCTCATCTTTCTTGTCAGCCTCTCATACTCCCATGACAAAGTGAAAAGCTTTGGAAAAACCAGACTCATTCAATGTAATTGAACTAAATGGATAATAGGACACTTATTAGGCATTAAACAGAATACTCTTTGCTGGCTTTTGCAAAGACTACAGCTCTTTGTCATTTGATAATAGCAATTCACTTAGGAGTCTATTCTTTTTTTGTGTGCTTTGGGATTTTTAAGATGTTTTACTCACATCAATATTAATGGGAGTTGTTCAAGTAAACCCTGGGAATTCAGAAATATAAAACCTCAGACCTTTGTGTTTCTAGCAAAAGCATTGAATAACTCAGAATCTGTAATTGGTCCTATTATGGGACAATCTTGGATGGGAAAAAGAGCTCCAAGTATAAATAAAAGCCACCCTGTTCAGGACAAATTCTACAGTCCTAAATTAGCCTAGACAGTAACTTGCTCTTCAGACAATCTAAGTCTGTCCAGTTATCCCAGCTTATTCCCTTTAGGGAACTCAGAATAAAGCAGTATGGACCTCCTGTTTCCCAGTCTGAAACCTCCATATACATTTCCTATATAGGGCCATCCTCCTGCTCTCTTGGCATCATTCAGAAATATAGTTTTCAACATAAGGAATTATGTTGAAATGATGGATCTTTATTCAGTGTTATGATCTGAAAGTACTAGTATGACTGTTTTTTCACCTTCCCAGTTCAACTCTGCATAGATTCAATAATACTCATTTTGCAGTTTATGGGTGCTTTTTATCCTTAAAACTCTTTTCAAATGTTCAGTCATACTCTCTTGTCATTTAATGCTTTGGCATAACCCAGACCTAGGAGTGAAACCATCAGAGTTCACAGCACTTGTAAATTAGACAAAGCCATGAAGAGGTGATTACTTGCTAGCATTTATGTTAGGGAGAAGTAGTTCAGCAGGACATGGCTGTTAATGTAAAAATTTACATGATGAGACCAATCTTATAGTAAAAGAATTCTGACTTCTAGTGGTTTTTTATCCTGCCATTTCTTGTTTTAGAGGTGGAAAAACTGCAGAAAACACATGGCTGTAAATTGCTCTAGTCTGAAAAGTGAGAGGAAATCAGGAGCAGAATTAACATTCAGTTATCACTGCTGCCCTTCAATAAAGCACCTTGCAGTCCTTCAGAGTAACTTGTTCCTTGTGAACCCAGCTGGCAATTAAAATGGAAGTACTGGAGTGAAGAAGGAACCAGGGAAAAGGACAGGTAGTGTAGCTCTGCGTTCTTGTTTTATTAGTATGTGGGGGAAAAAGAGATATTTGCCTGGTATACAGTGTGACCTGACTCTGTTTTGTCCCCTCACTTAGTTATCAGAGTTAGAAAAGATAAAGAAATATCATATTTGTTCCTTGTTTCCTTACTAATTTGGTATAGTACTTTGTGCATTTATTTTGCCCTTCTAAGAGATTAGGGATTTTTCTTGAATGGATCAGTACACACCTACTCACAGCTGCAGGGAAACTTCAGTCTTTTGGGGCCACCTGTGGCTGTGCTAATGGTAGGAACAAAGCCAGGATTCATCAAGCACTGAGTTAGTTTTTCTATTAGTTGTTTACAAATAGTCTTTGGGTCTGAAAAAAATCGGTTGCTTAGGAAAGCACCTCAATATACACTTAATATGCCCAGTTCCCACCTCATTTACCTTTATGTAATCAGAAACAAGCTCATCTAATGCAGAACAGAGTTATGTCAAAGTAGAGCCTAGCTGATAGGAGAAACTAGCCTATTACATTTGGGATGTTCGGTTTTCTTAAAGAGAGGAGTTTGCCTAATAAAATTGCTACTGTGCAGCTGAAAATTATGCTTTAGGAAGATTTTCAGCAAGGTTCCTGCCTGCTTGATTTCTGTTTGTACTGAGATCTTCTGAATGCCTGCAATAACTTTTCTTTATTTTCCCTGAGTGGGAGCATTCTGGTTGTGTTCCACTAGATGGCTACAGGGAAAGCAGTTTTGCAGGGAGCAGAAACATGCAGCTCTTGGTGTCCAGGGAAGACCTGCCTGGGATTTTTGACTTTTCTTTTCTCTGACTGTGTGACTACAGCTGAGCCTCTCAAGCCAAAAAGTCGTGTTCAGTGGGGTTGGAGAACTGCCTTATTGGAGACTGCAGCAAATCCAAATGATGATCTATTTGATCTGGTTTCATTCAGTGACATTGTGGGTGCCAAGACTGAAGGTTTATCCTGAGTGCTGTGGGCAAGGGACCTTATCATGGGCCCCTGTAACATGCAGATATCAAACCAGGTGTGGCCTTGCACAGGTTTATGCTATACAGGGTGTTTGGCCATAGTGCTACAGGAGCTAAAACTGGTTCTGTGCCTGACTTGGTAACCTGCAGCACCACTGTGGTCCAGAGCATGTGCGGGCTCCCAAACAAATATCACTTTGTGTTCATCAAATTATCCAGAGCACCTTATTTCAGCTTTGCCCCAGCTGCAGGAGGACAGAGAATATTTGCTGTAGAATAAAAACCTGCCTAGACTGCACTCTGTTTCCAGTGCTTCCTGAACATATGTGAAATCGGAAAGTGGACTTATACTAGGGCAGCATTTTGAGTTATATGGCAGTGGTGGCTTTATATCTTGGGGTAAAAGCCCAAAGTCACTGCCTTGCTGCTGTTTTGTTTTTCAATACCAGCATAACTCTAAGTGCATGGCTATTGAAGAGTCTTAACTGGGACCAGTGAGATGCAGCTGGTAAGATTTTCTGATGTTTCTTTTAGCCAACATCTGTGGATAGAAAATGTCTTCTAATTGTAACAACTGGTTAGGCTTTTATTGTTGTGGTTTTCCCTAATGGACTCCAGGACATGAAGGAAGTGGTATTATTTGCATTCAGTAAATTAGGAAAATAGAAGTCTTTCCCAGTGATGGGGCTTCCTCAAAGCCTTCCTGGCTATCTGTGGCAGACCTGTGAAAAATGAAGATAAAAATCCCATTAATCCCCAAAAAGACAGTGAAATGGGGAGACCCAGCTGTCATGTCCCTGGGATGTTGGTATGTGGCTTTGGCTGGAGGGACTATTGTAACTAATGTAAGTGGAAAAATTCCTATCATCTGCTTTACTGGCTTTACATATGCAGCACAGGATGCAAAAATGCAGATGCTCTAGAGAAGGTTCTTTTTAAAAGCCCTTTTTTTAACCTAAACATCACAATCAATGTAGAATCTGCTCTCCAAAGAGTGAAGTATGCAAATAGTAACCCTAAAATAATCAGAAATTGGTGCTGTACTGTAAACAAAAAAACACCACAGTGAAATAATGGAAAAATCCTGCATAATCTTTATCACCAACTTTTTCTACATTTCATATAATATTTTAAGTCAAGAAAATAAAATATAAGTCTGTAATGAAAGTTATACTTGCATGTCAGTTTTAATTCTGATTTATGTTTACCAAGGTTTGGCCATATCATGGAGTGTGGCTGTCCTTTGTCCATTCCCCTTCTAGCTGCAACAACAGAGCTGAAACTCCCCTAACAAGCCCAATTTTTAGTCAGCTTTATGAATTTATTCCTTCTCCCCCAGTGTATCTTTCCACTCTGTACTTTCTGCATCTCTGATTACTATAATTTCTATTGTGCTTTAGATAGAGTCTCAGTCAGGATACAACCCTCTGTATTCTTTTGCTGTAAATCAGTGCAGTATTTTGTGTGGGAACATATGTAGGTGTAGAGATAGAAATAGTCATTTTTAAGTTCACCAAATGAGCGTAAGTCAGACTTTTCTGCAGTTTAATATATCTATGAAGGACAACCTTCCATTTTTTTTGCAGCCTCAGTTAAGCTGTGTGGGAATGTAGTTCTACTGTGCCAAGTAGTTTCTGATATATCCATTACTTTAATGAAACTATGCTGTAGCTTATGTACAGCTGGAGAATAAAGGGAGAGAGTAGAGGAGTGCCAACTGCGTCATCCAGTTCTGTGCACTGTGTGAAATTGTGTGTGTTGGAAACTCGTGATCAGAGTTAAGATTGTTCTTGCACAAATTCTAGTCCCTCTTTTCTTGTCATCTTTGTCTGTGATTTAGATAGCAAGTGTGTGTCCTGGGGTAGGGCCTGGCAATGTGGGGGCAGGCAAGGGATGAACTGGACTGGTGTGTGCACTAGTGACGGAGAGTGCCCATGCTCCAGCAGCTGCATTTCCCCCTAGTTTACCAGGAAATCTGAGATTTCCTGCTATTACTTCACCTAACACTCCCTTCTAGCCCACCAGTATAAATTCAGTGTGTCTCCAGAGCCTATTTTTACCCTAATTTACCTTTTTGGACTTGTCAACAAGCAAGGACTCTGTATGGTCAACTCCTGCATTGCTCTGTATCCCCTGGCATTTAAGAGCATTTTTCCTGTAATTCTTAAGAAAGCCCTCACCCTCCTGTGAAGATACTCCTTCTTGGAGTACAAATTGATATCTATCTTTAGGAACCAAGTGTGGGAAACAAAATGCAAGTTGTACTTCATCTGTAAGTTAAAGTCAGTATTTGTGGGGTCCCTCCTGAAAAGAAGGGACCCTGAGAAGCATTCCCCGAGTCACACAAGAGGCTCCTCCCACAGGATCCCCTATTCTGTTATGCTAACACACGCACGTTCTGTTTCCCTGCTCACCCACTGCCCCCTGTCCTTCAGTCACTCCCTCCCTGTTCCCCCATGGGTTCCCATACCCTGGCCCCACCTTTGTACTGCCCCCATGGCCCCAGTGGTTGGCCCCGAAGCTCTGTCCACCCCTACTACCCCATACTTAACCCTCGATCTTCCCATGAGTCTTTTGTCCTTTTCCCTGGACTTCCTCATGCGCAGCTGGAATAAAAACCTCTGTGGACCCCAGATAAAGACCCTTCCCTGCTCTTTGCCACCAGTGTAAATAAGCAGCTATCTGGTGTGCATGTAGCACCTGCTGAGTGGCTCTACAAGGAGATGCTTCTGGAAGATTGTGCCACCATATCACCCACTTTGAGCTGCAACAAGTATTCCAAGGAATAACTGTGTTTATGTGTGGGACTGTTCACTTGCAGTAACATTTTGAAGAATCAGATATTCTAATCGACATAGTCACTGTGGCATGTCTAGCATTTGTGTCAGCCCTAGGGATGTCAGTTGTAGTTGTGAGGCACCACATTTATGTGTAGGATTGACTTAGTCCTTCTCTTCAAGTCCTTGACCATGTCATAACATTCTCTTCAGCTGAGAACTGTGGGTTCTCAATAATCAGGAGATGAAAATGAAGGGGCCATAAAGGGAGGAGGTATTACTGAAGGGTTGTATCTTGGAGACTTGGTTTTCTTTCCTAGCTTCCTCAAGGCATCCATTGATCTATTTTGGAAATCCCTGAACCTCACTTTGCTTCAGCTGCTCTATCTATATACACTTGTCTCTTAAGTCCCTTCAAAATCAGGTAATGATAGCCTAAGCATGAGCTGTTGGTGCTGAACACACAGTGATGCTACTAAACTCTAAACTCATTTTGTTAATCTTACCAATTCATCTTGGAATCTGTATGTCCCATTTACAATCTAATTTACAATAACTGGCACTGAAACATGTACAAATTGTTACTTTTCCAGCTCTGGTTCCCAAAGATGCTAAATGCATATTGACCATACCAACATTTCAGATCAATTGATCAGCAGCAAAAAGGAGGGGAACTAGAGTACTCTTGTCTGTTATGCAGAGATAGTAACTAGCATGAAAAGTCAGCTTTAAATCAGCCACTGCCCTGGCAAAAATCTGACTTTGCATAAGTCTTAATTATGTTGTGCAAAGTAGCTGAGCAGCACAGTGCAGCCCTGCCAGAGGAGTCTTCCCAGGCTGGCATGGAGGATGAGGTGCTCCGAGCTGCTCCCATGGATAGGAGCCAAGAGAAGCACCTGCACTAATTCCTGCTAATTGCCTCCTAGCAGGCAATGGCTGTGCACGGGCTGCTTAAGAAAAGTCACCTTCAAAAGTCAGTTCCACCAGAAAAAAAAAAAAAATTGACAGCACTAAGGACACCCGAACATGAAATTTGTATTCACTGGCCAACAGCAGTCATCTTTAGACCACCCAGTCCTCACTTCACATGTGTCACAGGCAATCAAGGGGCTGGGCAAAGCTTGGTGCTCTGGCAGTGTTTTTTCTGCTGCCTGTATTTTTCACTTGTTGTGCACAGGGGACTGTTATGGAAGAGATGGGAGTGCAATCAGGAGCTGCACAAACTGTATCAGGGAATACTTCCAGGGCAGACAGTTTTCTCTTCACTTGTTGCATCTCTGTGAGCAGAGTCATAATCTCTATACGTGGAAAAAAATACTGACACAAAACCTACAGTGATAAGATAATGGAACTTTCAAATTCCAGAAAATTCAGAGTTCATACTGGCAATCCTGCACTCCCTGTGCTGCTCAGAGATCCAGACTAGCTCAGCTAACGCTGGGGGATTTCAGCCATGTGATGAAGTTCAAATGCTCTCTCAGCAGATGCCTGCTGTTTGGAGAATCTCCACCCAAACGCTTGCCTACTGAGTAGTTAAATTTGACAAGCAGCTTTCATTCCTATTTCTGTGTTGCTTTTCATCAGCTAAGTGTATATCCCTGTTGTTGCTTTACTGTTGTGTTTTGATAACTTCATTTCTTTAGCCTGCCTGTCCCCTTGTTCTGCTTCCAGGTGCTCTGTTTCCCAAATTCCTTCTCAATACATCTTGCAGCACTAGAGAAATGCTTCAATTCTGTAGGACTCTGCTGCTTTCTGCCCATCAAAGGAGCATCTGAACAGATTTTCTCTTGTAGTTGCTGAAGTTTGTTTATTCTGCACCCAGGAGAGGGGAACACAGAAATGAGTAGAATTTTCCATGTCTTCTGAAAAAGTTTAGTTTGAATATCAGTCTCATGGAATTTTGTCCTAATTTATCTGAGACTGTAAGTCCCACTTCTGTTATTTTCTGATGTTACTAATTCTCAACATGGGCTGCATCCATTAAGACTGATAGTGTAAGAACCTGAATTCTCTACAGTAAAATCTGTAGCTTATCATATTCAATGATAAGAAAGTAAGTTGTAAAGTTTAAACCATTTTTCTAAACTCACGGTGAAATAGAACTGTGGCAGAAGACCATAAAACACATAAAGATAATTCAATATTTAATATCTTCCCTCCTACTGGATTAAATTTATTCATGAGGTTTAGATTTAAATGCCATCCTGTCTGGGGTGGGACAAGTCACCTCTTTTCCTATTACACAATATATATGTCTTGGTTTGAAAGACAGGTGTCTGCTAAGGAAGGCAGGAGCCTCCCTTTGGATTGGAAGATGCAACACCCCTTCCCTCCAAATTATTATAATTTCGAAATCAAGGGGCTTTCAGGCAAAAATATGGGAAACAGGAATAACAGTTCTTTAATAATATCTATATACACACACATATATATAAAAACAAGGCAGGAGAAATACTGGTTTAAAAAACTGACAGAGTCAGATACAACCTGACCCCCTGATAGTCAGGGTAGCAGTGGCAGTCTGATAAGAAGGTGGCTGCAGTCCTCCTGAAGTGATGGATGTGGTTCTGTTGGAGCAGTGATCCTGTAGTAAGGTCTGGTCTTCCTCCGAAGGTCCAGTGGTGGATATGTAGCTCTTGTCCTCTGGATATCCAGTGGGAGAAGGCTGCTAATGGTTTTCAAAATTCCAGTTTATATCCAGGATGGAATGCCTGGTTCCTCCCTTTGGGTGGAGTGTCTCACAATGGGATGGTGAATTCTGAGATAAGGCACTGATGGGCCATTAACAGGAGATAGTCCAGGGGGGAGTTATCTCTGAGTCATGGGCAAGGCCCTGATGGGCCATTAACAGAAGATAATCCAGAGGGAGGAGGCAGGGAGCACTGCTCCACCTGGTCTCAACAGTTCATGAAGATGGTGATACATGCTTTTGGTCACATCTTACATTGCAACCCAGGACAATATATGATGGAAAAATCTTTCCAATCTAAGTGAATTTGAAGTTTAGCAAGAACATAATTGCCATGTACCCAGCCATGTGCGTGCCTGTCATTTGGTCCAAGAACAATTTCCCAGAGTAGGTGAAAATTCATGGATTAACACACAAACATGTAGATACACACACATGCTACAAAGGCTGGACCTCTGCCAATAACTTGTTTCCTTCTCAAACCGCAAACAGAATAGTTTGGAAAGAAAGAGTTTGAAAAAGAATAGTTTGGAGTCAAAGAAATCAAACAATGTTAATGTCAAGATGGCACTAAAGGAGATACTTCAGTTACAACAATATAAAACATTTCTGTGTGATTTCATGTCTTCATGATTAAATTTGCTTCCAATAAAACTCTAAGACCAGTTTGAACAGATTAAAGGAAGTTCTGTCAGAAATTTCTTCTGACTAAAACAACTTAACTGTAATCAGCATTTCAGTCAATATGAACTTCTGTTTCTTGAATGAAGAACTAATAAAAATAATGTACTCTGTTCATGTTGCAGTCAAATGGCAAAACAAGACCTAATATCACCCACACATAAAGGAGGGCAGGGAAAACTTCTGAGTGTTTGTTAGGATCTAATTATTATTAAAGTTCTTTAGAAATTCCTCTGCCCAAATTAAGGTGCAAATGAGACCATGTGCCAGTGACAACAATATGGATTTTATTGTATAGTGAATATGAGAGAAAGAGAATATGGATTTTATTCCATGTTCAAAAATACAAGGTTCACTCTCCTGTTAAAATTAAAAAGTTTAATAAAGAACAATAGGGGACAAAGACAATAAAGCAAAATTAACACCACCAGGTGCTTGGCGTTCAGCCAAGAGCACACCTGCTATTGCAGAGACACCCTTTACATACCTTTTCTGTTGCATCAGCCTATTGCATATTCATAAGCAATCATGCATATTCAAACTCTCCCCCAAACTAGTTTACATGTTCCAGGAACTGTTTAGCATGGCCCTTCTTCATATCCGCCTTTTTAGAGCATGCACATTCCTTGGCTGTGGTTTTAGTTAGTTTTTATTATCACCTCCAGCTGGAGCTTGGGTCCGTGGTTTCTGCAGATGGTAGTTGCTGATAGTTGGCACATCAGTAGCAGAGGTGTCCATCATACACCCATTGGATGTTATCCTACCAAGCAGACAGTTCAATTTTACCACAAGCATAACTGTATTAGTTATTTTACTACTATGTCTAAGTTTAGTTTATAACAGAAATAAAGGCATTAGTTATTGTTACAAAAACTATATCTTTATAGCCAAGCTATTTTAACATTATACATATAGCATCCATTTTAATATTTGTGAAAAGCCAATATTATAATATGTATTTATCACAGTATAGGAAATATGAGAGAAAGAAAGAAAGAAGTAGAAAGTAGGTGGGAGGGGACAGAAAGAGTGACAGGAACAGAATAAGAAAAATAGCACCACTCCGTGGATCCTAACTGTTAAAAACAGGAATGCAGCCCTGGTTCTAAAGTGATTTCAGCTTTTATTGAGGGGTCCACGGGTGGAGTGCACACCGATGGTCTGGGGAAAGTAGAGCAGGAGTGCTCCCCGTCAGCGACAAGTGTGGATGCTGCAGAGCTGGCGCTGGATCTTCTTCAGAGCAGGGATGTTCCCGATGTTCAAGGTCGATCAGCACACCTCACTGACCTGGAGTGAGGTGTTTTTATACTGTTTTGTTCCCTTTGGATTGGTCTCTGTTTGTATCCTTCATTACATGAAGGTTCAGGTGCTGATTGGTTCTTAGAGTTTTGTCCAGGATGGCTCATTTTCTTTGGAGGGGGGGGAGGTGCACTTTACTTAGGTGTAATACAGTAAGTACTGTATTTCTTACAACTATACTTTT
The DNA here is from genome assembly GCA_013400515.1 of Erpornis zantholeuca. Taxonomy (NCBI): domain Eukaryota; kingdom Metazoa; phylum Chordata; class Aves; order Passeriformes; family Timaliidae; genus Erpornis; species Erpornis zantholeuca. The sequence continues at coordinate 21,499 of VZTN01025021.1, forward strand.
AACCCTTTTAATAATATAATAACCAAGCCTTTTAACAGTACATGCATTATCAACAAAACAATTATTAACTATTTAACAATATTACTATTAACAGTATAACAGTTTCTAACCTATTTTTGACACCAATGATGTTCCATTGATCCTCTCCAGCTGGTCTTCCTGGTGGTGAAGGTCCCCCCAAAAGGTGTAGGATCCCATGGGTTTTATCCCCTCGAGCCAGGTGGCAATGTCAGGCACGTCCCTGGGGGAGGGGACAGTCTCTTACAGCAGACTCTGGGTCTGTGGCATCACAGCAGCCCTGGGGTGCAAGGCCTCTCACGTGAAAGCCTCGTGGCTGTGGCCTGTGGGCTTGGGGTGCCACAGCTGGGCTGGTTTGTGTAAGGCAGGATGGGTGTTCAGTGCCTCTGGCCAGAGGTTACACACACACCTGAAACCTCCTCCTCCCCCCTCTGCTGGGTGGGGGTCCCTGTAAACCTGGCTTCTGTGAGCTGTGCTCTCCCCTCACCCCAAACTCAGCTGGGGATGGTTGAACCCTTTATCTAATCAGCAGTTTGACTTTCAGTTCAAAGTCCCAGCCTGCAGGGAGGCTTCTTGGTTGTAGCTTCTTTATAATGAGCAAAACTTTTTATCAATATTTGAGGCATGAACTATTTTCAGTCTCTGACAGTGTTCCAACCAGAAGAATAGAGTTTAATGCAGAGTGTTGGTGAAATGAAAGTACTGATAATCACCTCAAAATTTTAAATAACCTCCTTGCAAACATATGTCAGTTAAGCAGAGATTATTGATCTAACCAGAAAAATAACTGTTACTTAAAAGACATTTTTGGGATTAAAAAAAAAAAAAAAAAAAGGAGAAAAAAAACAAATAAGCTTAGGTAAAAGTTTTCAGAGAAAAATTCAATGCTTCCCTTTTTGATAAAGTTGTAATTCCAAGGGAGAAAGGCTACAGTCCACAAAAAAAAAAAAACAAAAAAAAGGTATGTCAAAACAAATTTCTTGTTGAAGACTTGCTTTGATTATTTTTTTTTACTTAAGAGTTCCTAGCTGCTTTGGTAGAAATAGCTATATTCAAAATATTGAGACATTAAAAAAATAAAAAATTTTGCCAACATAAAAAATACTGAAAGATGTTGACTTACAGAAAGCTATACAAAATCCTCTTCCTTTGAAAAATTATGGCCAGCTGTATTTAGTACCCCTTAATTGTGCATTTGATCCAGAATGTCATTCATCCTGCTTTCCCAGCTGATTTCTGACTGAGCATCTCAATGATAATTGGGTCATCTATATTTTTGGTGTGACTTGAAAGAGAGAGTAAGTTTTGATCCATAAGGAAAATTTGGAATGTATTTGGTTTTGGCTGTGAGAAGAAGTTCGAGGTGAAGGAATTGAGCATGCAAACATACAAGAATTTATTTTTAGTGGAAGAGTTTATATTAGACAAGACAAAATGATGTTTGCATTGCTGCAGATATGCTGCATGTCAGCACTCCTTGTTTTGAGGAACCATCTTTCTGTTAGCAGCTCTTGGGAATGTATTCCAATATGTGGGCAGCATTCAGAGAAAATTCAATGCCAAGAAATATGATGTAACAAACTACTGTTTACTTCTTTGAAATTCCCTCTCCCATGCCCATGATTTTGAAAACTTCTACCAGAGCCTTGCCTCCATTAGTGAGGAGGAAGATCCCTCTCCAAGACATGGTTATTTCTTCCCATACCTGGCCAGAGGATAACATGACAAAATAATGGAGCTGAACAGGGGTCCAGCAAGACAAACAGAAAAGCAAAAGCAAGAGAGGTCTAATCACACTGTTATTTTTGATGGACTGTTGATTTATTATTTAATTTTAAATCTTGCCTTTTTGCGAACCAGATCAATTTAAAATAAGGAAACACTTCAAAAATATAATATTATGAAGAGATTTCCTCTTTTTCCTTTTCTCTTATAGCCTCAAATTATTTTCACTGGAGTGTGCACCTGAGGACTGTCAAGTGGCAGGCCCCAAGCATTATTCTGGGGAATACTTTAGCTAGAAGCATGAAGTTTTATAATCTGAGCTGTGAACTCAAGTAAGCTCTGGTTCTCACCCAGGTGGGCTTTGAGATAGTTAAGTACAATCTGTTTTAGGGCACTTTTGAGGAGCTTGTAGCTCCCCAGAACAGGGAGGTTCTCCTCCAGCCCATGAGATGCTCTGGGGAGAGGTTTACTTGCTGCTGGTGCAGTGGTGATCACACTCAGGCTCATCTCACCACAGGAGCAGAACTTTCTCTATTGTGATGATCCTTGTCTTCATCAGTTCAGGCTTGTTAAGTTTATTCTGGCCTGTGACTGTTCATTAAGCTTTAGCTGGCTGCTTTGAGAGGTATTATTATTTCACACACAGAAAGGCACACTTAATTGTGAGGTGAATCTGCTCCTCCTGGTCCCTCAAGATTTCACGGATGGTCACTTTGATCATTTCAAAACAAAGACTTGAGCATGTAACTGTAAGATAGCTCACACCTCTTCCTGCAATTCAGCCAAATTAAACCAGAAAATGTAACAAACCCCAAATCTATATAAACTGTGAGGGAAGAAGGAAATGTCTGGGTGACATTGGCCCCAAAGGGCCTTTGTTTGGAAATTTCTGGTCCTGCCATTTCTGCCCACTTGCTTAAGCTGGGTGACGCTGCTGCAGAACAGATGAAGCATCTGTCTTGGGTATTTTTTAAAATGCCAATTTTGGAGAAGTGTGATTAGTTGTTTATGATTTTTGTAACTAGAAAGACTGGATGTGAGTCACTGGATGGGCTGTCCCAATCCTGCAGGTGTTCAGGAATAGACAGGATGTTTTCCATGTCTGCTGCTGAACATGGCGTGTTGAGGGATAGCTTCGCTGAAGGAGTCTCTACAAGTGCTGCCTTCTTGGATGGCTTTGCTCTGGGGTCCTGTGTCAATAGCAGGATTGCACTTATCCTTGTGCCTGTCATGGCAGCATGGATGTGATGCCAACTGGGCAGTGTAAAACATCTCCAATAAGTTCAACTTCTCCCAGTTTCCTTAGCAGGGCAGCACAGCATCTCAGCTGGGAGTGCAGTTCCTCCTCTGACATCCCTACTCACCTCATGTGTGCATCCCTGTGCAGCAATGGAGCTACCAGGTATGAGATGGCACAGCCCTGGAATAGATGCTTGTGCATGAAATCTGATGGCAGAAACTGCAAACTGTTACCTTTGCAAATAGATAATGATGCTTTTACCACCCTGTGTTCATTCTCACTCTGGTGCCTTGTGAATGGGGTTAACAACTCGGATTTCTTCTGGAGCGTGGAGGGTGAATGCCTCTTACAGCAGCCCTGGAATGACAGACCTGCCTCTGCAAAGAGTGTGATGATACTGCTGAGGCCAGAGCATTGTACTTGTTGAGTGCAAGTTTCCTAAGGGAACAAATTGCCCTCGTGGCTCTCATTATAAATGTCCAGAAAGTGAGGAGCTGCTATGACTAAACAGGAGGGGACATCAATACAGTCCGGGGCTTTAAGACACTAGTTAAAATAGGTCCTTATTTTCTGACCTGACAGAGCCTGTAGAAGTGGCTCGTTTGACTTTGTCCTGCCCAATACTTTTGCTTGCAAGTGCGTCACTCCACTTCCTCAACATGTTATGGCTTTTGTTTTGCTGTTGAAGCCGAGCAATTGCTTGATCAGTCTAAATCAGTGAGTTTTCAACATTTTCCAATTGCAGACCCCTAAATATTTTCCAGTGGTGGTGCAGCCTGTTACTGAGTGGCTTTAGGTGTATGGACAAGAGGCTTTCTTCACTGCATGACCTGCCACAACTCCCTTGGAGGCTGTCCTTACTCTGTGGGAATGTTTCCAGTGCAGGATGAAAATTGCAGGTCTGGATCATGAATACCATCACAGCTTAATCTGGAGCATGCCCATGGGCTGGATGGCAGTGCAGCCATCAATGCTACCTTGCTGCTGGGGGGCAGCTCCCTTCTGCCACCCCCAAAGCATAAAGACATCATTTTCCTCCAAGTTTTGCAGCTGCTGTGCTGGGACGTGTATCTCACTGCTTCCACAAAATCCAGCTGGGGGTGAAGGGGGAAGTGGGCATCCTCTGGACTTGGAGCCAGCCCTCTAGCAAAATTCATCCATTGGTGGTGGATTTGGGACAGGCACCTATGAAATCAAGAGGTGCCAAGTGAACTCCAATAGCCCAAGTGCCCAGACAAGTAACTCACCACTGCAGCTGCTTCCAGAGGCACAAGTGAGTCCAAGGCAGGCAGTAGACCTTCCTCCAGGGACTGGTGGGACACTGCTTATGGTCCCTCACCCTGTGACCTTGGGGCTACCCTGCCTTTTCTGCCACACCTCTCTGTTTCACACAGCAGGGCATTTTCTGGCATGAATTGGTGCTTTCATTGCTGCTCTTCCTCCAGGGCATCAACAGAAGATTTTGTAGCTTACAAGTTTTACCAAGGTAAAGAAGTAGGGAATACCTATTTTCCCAGATATGGTACTGGATATAAGGTGTAGGCTGCTGCTAGAAACTGTGATACCATGATGATTTTTTGCCTTTTCTTTTTATATACCTTTTATGTATTCTCAGGATTTTTAGCATACATAGTTGTAATTTTTTAGCCTGATATCTTAGCCTAGTCCTCATATTCTGCTAGGCAAGAAGACAAAACATCCTAAAGGCCTCACAGTTGGAGGCCAGAAAGCATGACACTATCTTGAGAAACCAGGGCTTCAACCTTCTCTCTCTGGAACATATTTTGTAAACTAGGTTCAAGCCCCATCTGGGGGGGAATACTTTAGAATAGGGAGATACATAAGAAATTGAAGTTTCTTATTGGGGAATCCTTGTCAGATATGCTCATTTGCAAGGTCTGTAAAATTTGTATACTCATTATACCAGGTGTGCATTGCAGTCTATTCCACCTTGACAATTGTGTACCATAAGGATCCTCATTATTAAACACCAAGGTAAACCACCCTTTTATCCCTTAACCATGCCTGGCTCATGGTTCTAGGACCAGGGAAACAGCATCAGCTGGGCTTACATCTGATCAACTTCAGTGTGATAAAAACATTTCTTTCAACTAAACTTATGTTTATGTGACCCACTAAAAGGCAACCTTCTAACACTAGGAGCAGCAATGTGTGCCTACAGCTGTGCATGGCCTTCAGCTGGAGCCATCCTTTATTAGCTCTCCTGAAAACAAATCCTGTCAAGACTGCACCTGGAAACTTACTGCTGACTTTCAAGAGAAAAATGGGGAGCACTGCACTCTCTCTGTGACAAGATGAAAGCTTCAGCGGGAATGTGTAAGATCCAAAGAGACCTGGCTAGTCAATGGCTTTCTGATATTCTCTATGGGAAACCTGCACTGGTGAAAAAATACCACCTGGCAGGGTAAAAATCTTACTGATGCCCTGATCCAAAGCTAATTGAAATGAATCCCAGAGAAAGGGCTCCAGAATTATGTTTTTGCAAAGTTTTAATTGGATTTGGATGGAGGTCTAAGGGGGCCACTTTTGTGGGAGATGTTTTACCTGCTGTGCTTTATTTTTTTTTGTCTCTGACCTGCTGAATCCGATAGTGGAATTTTGAACACAGTCTGGTTGCCATCTCCAGTGACAGGCAGAGGATATTTCTGAGTTTTCCATGTAAAACCTGCACTGGTGAGTATCACACACATAAACAGATGCTAGGCTGCATTAAAAAGCATCGCCAGGGTTATAAAGTCAAATAAAGATATAATAAAAGGCAAAACAAAGGCAGTGTAATTCCATGTCACTGTTGTACACTCAAGGGCATTTTTCTGACTTCTTCACAGTAGGTTTTTTGATGATTTTGATGTCCTTTTAATGCATTTATGAAATCACCTAAGGGTTTTTAGTAGCAAATTAATTAAAAAAAAATCCGTTGCTCAGCCTTGTACTGATGGTCACTTTGATCTTTAAAAGGGATGAAACTTCTCTGGTTTTCCTGGGATGTGAGCTCTCTTCTATCCCATCCTAGAAGACAGCATCACATGCTTTTTCATTTCTTATGCTTCCAGCCATGTTATGAGCATTTCCCTAGTGAAGGCACTTGGCTTGTTCAGCTGAAGCAAAGAAGGCTGAGGGGAGACCCTCTTGCTCTTCAACATCATCCTGAGTGGCAATGAAGGGGCAGCTCTGATCTCTGCTCTCTGTGACCAGGGACAGGACCCAGGGAATGGCTGGAGCTGTGTCAGGGAAGCTTTAGGCTGGATATCAGGGAAAGGTTCTTCCTCAGAGGGTGCTCGGGCACTGAACCAGTCACCAGTCACCTGTCACCCCAGGGAATGGTCACATCCCCAAGGCTGCCAGAGCTCCAGGAGCATTTGGACAATGCTCTCAGGCACAGGGTGGAACTGATGGGGTGTCCTGGGCAGCTGGACTCAATGATCCTTGGGGGTCCTTTCCGTCTCAGGATATTCTGTGACTCCTGGCTTTGGATCACCAGGCTTTGTGTCCTAGCCATCTCCACCTAATTTTTTCTCAGTGTCAACTAGGCTTATTTTCTGCACTCTCAGTCCAGTCACAGGTTTCTTCTGAGCCCCAGCTCCTCGTTATCAGTGTCCTCTCCCATCTGGGTTTCCAGTCATGCTGGGTAAGTGTGCTCCAGGGTGCCATTTCCAAATGCTTTTCCTGAGATCTTTGCTTAAACTTGCAGTCTCAGGGAGTATTCTGCTTAATCTCTCCTGCATGAGTCTCAGTGAGGATAATATAGTTAAAGAAATGAGCTGTGAAGCCTAGAAAGAATTGTCCATTGTCTTAGGTTACAAAGTAAGATGGAACCAAAAGTATTTATTCTATCACCATCTGTTAAAACCAGGTGGGGCAGTGTTCTTTGTCTCTTCCATGACACATCCCTGGTAACTCCCTTCAGGAGATACCTTCCATTAATGGGCCATCCAGCCTCACTGCAGACTCCTAAAATTACATCATCCCATTGTGAGATGCTCTGCCCAGGGGGAGGAACCAAGCATTCCTACCTGGATATAATCTGAGGTTTGGAACACCACAGTCAGCCCTTACCTGATTTCCAGAGGACAGGAGCTACATAACCATCACTGGACCTACAGGGGAAAATCAGACCCTTCTACAGGATCAGCACTTCAACAGAACCACATCCATCACTTCAACAGGGCAGCAGCCACCACCTTATTGGACTGCTACCACCACCCTGACAGGGTGTCAGGTTGTATCCCGACTCTGTCAGTGTTACTCTACTATTGCATTTATTTTCATTTTCCTATTAAATGGTAGTTCTGACTTGGAGTCTCTCACTGGTTTGCTTTCAAACTGGTATGTCCATATGTGCATAAACCGATGTTTTAAAGATTTTGCAACTGGGCCAAATTTTGCCAAAAATTCATGTTCCCTGCAAAAGGCTTTTGTTCCCTCAAGCAAGCTCTCTCTTGTGAATTTCAGGATATGAATCATAAGGAAGAATTTGGGCACTGCTCAACAAAAGGAGCACTAAGTTTGTGTGTTTACTTTTCTCAGGGTAGGTCCACATGTTTTCCCATTGCTTTTTTTACAAGAAGAGTGGATTCCCTTGGAATGAAATTAAATTAAATAAATTAAACAAAACCACCCTGCATCCTGTCTAAGCCTGATAACTGGGATGGTAAAACTCACCTGAAACACTTGGAGTTTGGCAAAGTCATGAGGTAGAGAAAAGAAGCCTCAATATGTCAAATATTGACTAGAAATAAGGCAGCACTATCAGCTCCACTTGGTTACCAGGTCACCAAAGTGAGAAAAGGAGAAATGCAAAACAAAACCCAGTACAAAAGGAAAATGCTTTAGTGGCTTAGAAAAACAACAATAAGGTCCCTACTTGGGCAGTTTGGGATTCTGAGAAGATAATATTCTGGGTTCTTCTTTCTTTCGCTGGTTGGATTACAAAAGCTGAAAGAGAAAATTGATTTTTCATGCAAAATATTGAGTTACTGCTCACTTGTAATTTAATTTATTATTTTTATGCTCTGCACATAATTTGTTAGGGCTTTCTCCTATAACATTTTTCTCCTCTGTAACATTGTTGGAAAAGGTATTATTGAGCAGTTTGCTACCAATATTAATTTGCTATCTTATAGGAATTTCTCTTATCATCATTACTATTGTTTGCAGGCCATAAAATGTAAATGGTTGAGTGAGCATGTCACTATTTGCAGGCTGGGACCACGCTGTGCACTGCCAGGGCACATTGGTCACACAGGTGGGAGGTATATCCACAGCATTCCCAGGCTGAGGATTGTGTCACAGCTGGTGTGAACAACTAGCCTTGGAGCCTTTTTTTTTTTCAAGTTGCTCATCTGTTTCCATTTTCCTTTTTCTCTGGTTCTTAAGGCTTCACTCCTGCCTCTCTCCCCCTTTTTGCCTTTTATTTATTCTAGGAACTCAGGAATGCAGGGTTGCAAGAAACCAACTTTTCCAATGTTTTTGTCTGGTACTGCTTTAAGAGGAGTTAGAGGCAGCACAGCCTCATAAGGTGAAAAAGAGATCCCAACCACAAATTCACCTTGTAGGGTAACATCATCTCTTCAACACTCAATCTGATAGATTATTGTTTTCCTTTCATACTTTTTTTTCTAAAAATACTGAGCCAGATGGAACCTAGCGATGATATGAGTTATTCCAAGGTCAAAGTTGCCTTGATTGGGTGTTTCTTCTTCCTTTGCTCAGTCTTGGTTTAATTATTGCATAGTTCAAAGACACCCCTTGCTCTAAATTTTTTTCAGCATATGAGTACAGCAAGGTAGCCAACAAGGGGACATTACTGTTGAGTAGAAATGTAGGTAGAAGTGAGTAACACTTAATTCAGTAGACAGAGATCTCCAAGAAATAGTTTTACTCTAAGTCCCCATGTATGTCCAAACACCCTTTGCCAGTGAACCTCTGCTACCCAGCAAACTTCAGGCAGGAAGGAATGTGTCTCTTCCTTTCATAAAAGCTTTTTTTCCTAGAGCCTGAAGTGCTGGAGAGCAGCCAGTTGTGTTGGAGTCACTCTGTTAACTGCTAAGTCTGTACTTTGGGAAAAGTTGCACATAAACACAACAAATTTTGGGAAAAAATGCCAGTCCCCAGTCAAACATAAAAAACTCAGGGTTGAACAGAGAGGGCATTTCCTTTATTTGTCCAATTGAATTCATGTTCTTCTATGCTGAAAGTGTAATTTTGTAATAAATGCTGAGAAATATCTGCAAGTGGCTTGAGTCTTGGGATTGGATCTGAAAGGTGACTTAATACACAGGAGGGCAGGGAACAACATTTCCTTTCTTCAAAGAAGTGGTTGAATTCAGTATAGTTAAGGCAGATTGGGGGCATAAGTTCTCCTGGTTCATCTCTTATGTGAACCAATAACTGTGGACTTTCTCTGGGGAGAGACTGTGGACATACCCAAACAGGGTCACACCTTGGGAGGGAGGTGAGAGCTGCAGAACACCTGGGTTCACTGCTTTGGCACTCATCATGGTGCCAAAAGACCTCTGTTTGCTACTCATCTGTCATTGTCAGTTCCTAGAAATCATAATTCCAGGAAAGAAAATGGGTGTTTCTAAGTTATGAGGATACTTCTTGTGTCAAGTAAGATATTTGCCATTTTTTGTGGCATTTCAAACAACTGTATTTAAAAGAATCACATGAAGGTTACAAAGTAAATCATAAAAAGGTTGTGAAATGTTAGTGTTAAGGTTGTTCTTTCTGTATATACAGTATGACAGAAAATTTAGTAATCAATTTGAGTGGTATGTTTTTCCATTGGGCTCTTTCAACAGTGGATGTTTGCAGTGTATATTCAGGGCTTTATAATGTAGAATTTTTTTTTTTTCATAGGACCTCCATGTCATTTCCTACTGAAATAACAAGTTGTTATTTGGGTGGGAGATTCAGGAAAGGAAATGAAGTTTTTATGGACTGGAACATCTGACTGCTGCCATGAGGAACTAAATTCCTCCTCCATTTTTCAGAAGCAACCTAAAGCATTTCTCAGTAAAGCACAGTGCCAGATCACACACGCTCAAATGAGATTTAAATGAGCTTGTGCAGGTGCAGGAGCCATGCTGGCATAGGTCTTAATGGCAGGGTTTCCAGAGCTACCCCAGCTGCCTTCAGAGCCCAGAACTGTGCTGCATGAACACGGCAAAGATGTGAACACCTGTGGGGGATGTTAGAGCACGTGCACATGGCTTTTAAGCAGGTGCCAAGGGGCTTTGCCTGTCCTGAATCTAGCTGAGTGCACCTGGCCTGGGGTCATGCACCTGTGCAGATTTACCCCAAGCCCAATGGCATCAGCAACATTCTCTGGGACATCTCATTTTCCATTGGAGCCCCTCTGCCTCTGGTTGCCATCTCAGCCTCCTTTGCCGACAGCTCAGACTCTGTGTACACCTGTAACACCTGAGCTGCAGAGGCTTGGAGGATTTTAGTAAGGATTCACTTCTTCCTACTTTGGCTGCTTTCTGCGAGTACTCTGTGACTAACTGCAGTAGCTCTGGGTTCCTCCAGACCTGTGCTTGAGGCCCAGGAGCAGGGAAGCCTGTGAAAATGGGTCTCCCTGATGACAGATAAACAGGGCTGATTTTCCAGGCAAGTGTCTCCAGCCCTTCATCTGCAGAAAATCCACGCTGTGAGTTTTTAGAGGGGAACCCTTTGTATATCTGTGCAGTTTTCCCTTTAGAAGTCAGCATTTCGCATGTCAGAACAAGGTCTCCATTGTGGGAATGTGTCTTGGTTTAGAGACAGATATTGGGAGAAGAATGCTCTGGAAACAGTGTTTTCTCTAAAGAGAAGGGCTTTGGTAAGTCCCTTTTTCTGCCAATGAGATAAATGAATACCAGTGGGTGAAAGTGAAAAAAAAAAAANAAAAGTTAGATATTAAACTTTCAAAATTTTACCTCCCGTACACACCCACTCACAAAAAACCTGAAAAATTCCCAGGGAAGAAATAGATCGGCTGGCAGCAGGGTAGGGGGAGGGAGGGGGCAAAATGGCAGCTGGCCCCTTTGTCTCTAGGTAGGGGAAAAAAAAAAAAAAAAGAGTTCACACAGCGGCTTGGGCAGAACAGATGGGAACCTGTTGAACTCCTGGCTTTAGTCTCCTCCTCACAGCAGGCAAAACTGGAGGATTTTGGTGTCCTTTCTCGTGTTGGTTCGGCTTCTCTGAGTTCTTGGGCTCAGAGCAGACCCTGCCGGCTCCCCAGACCGAAAAAAACCCAAGACGAAACAGTTGAAGGGAAAAAACAAAAAACAAAAAAAACCCCAAAAAGGCGCCGAAGGGATTTGCCGGTGAAAGCCTCCAGGACATGGGAAGGAAAAAAGGAAACTTCTTGCCCAAACTCGCAAAACTAATCCAGAGGAAGCAACGATGTAACAATCCGCACAGCAGCTGAAAGTACACCAAGGAGAGAGATTTTGAACAGAGCTCGCAGGAGCTCCTAGGCTCCCTGCCCCTCCCCTGCTTCATCTTAAAGCTACAGCAGCCACTTCTGGGCGTAAAGCAGATGGTTAGGGAACACAGTATAATCATAAAATTACCCCAAGACAGGAAGGTGATCATAATTAGTGTACACAAATTTATTTGGAGACTGAAATCAGGATCTGTTGACTGAGATAAAGAGGAGATCAATGCATTCGATACCAGACAGATAATGTCCAATATACATGTACTGGGTTTGCATGGCCAGGCTTTGGTAGCAGGGGGATTACAGGGGTGGCTTCTGTGAGAAGCTGCTGGAAGCTTCCTCCATGTCCAGCGGAGCCAATCCCTGGCAGCTCCAAACATGGATGTGCCACTGGACAAGGCTGGGCCAATTAGAAATGGTGGCAATGCCTCTGTGATAACATATTTAAAAAGAAAGAAAAAGTAAAAGGTCATTGCGCAGTTGTAATTGCAGCCAGAGAAGATGAGAGTGAGAATATGTGAGAGGAACAACTCTGCAGACACCAAGGTCAGTGAAGAAGGAGGGAGAGGAGGTGTTCCAGGCACTGGAGCTGGGATTCCTCTGCAGCCCATGGTGCAGACCATGGTGAGGCAGCTGTGCCCCTGCAGCCCATGGAGATCCATGGGGGATGCAGAGATCCACCTGCAGCTCATGGAGGAGACCCACACCAGAGCAGGGGAGGAGAGGAGGCTGTGACCCTGTTGGTAGACCCTTGGAGAGAGGAGCCCACACTGGAGCAACCTGTCCCTGAAGGACTGCACCTTGTGGAACCACACTTCAGCAGTTTGAGGGGGAGTGTTGCCCATGGGGTGGACTCACATTGGAGACGTTCATGAAGAACTGTCTCCCGTGGGATGGACCCCATGGTGCAGCAGGGAACGACTCCTTTCCCTTAGCAGCAGGAGAAACAGTGGGTGATGAACTGACCATAACCCCCATTCCCTGTCTCCCTTCACCACTGGGGTAGGAGGTAAAGCTGAGGATGAGAGAGGGATGGGGGAAGGTGTTTTTAAGGTTTTATTTTACTTCTCATTAGCCTGCTCTGATTTTGTTAGCAGTAAATTCAATTAATACCTCTAATTTGAGCCTGTTTTGCCCATGATGGTATTTGATGAGTGATCTCTCCTGGCCCTTAACTCGTGAATCATTTGTTATCTTTTCTCTCTCCTGTCCAGCTGTGAGTGAGTGAGCAGCTTTGGTCAGTGCCCGGAATCCAGCCAGTGCCAATGCACTACATATGGATGATGGTTACTAAGCACTTTTAAGTGTTGTACCTTCTCTGTTACTCAACTTGGGGAGAAGGGGGAGGAAAAATCAGAAAGTTACCATGCTTAACTAGTGGCTCAATAATTGGAACTACCTCATTTCTAATGTACCAGGCTTTCTGAACCCAAACTGCATAGCAAATTGATTGGAAGCAGAGGGGGCGAAGTGATTTTTCAATGTGTGTATCAAAGAGGAAACCCAGTAATGAATCCCTAATTACAAATACCTACTAATGATCTTTTGGAGTAGGCTTTGATTAGCATGGAGGCGAAATAACTTCACCTGGCAGGAGTAGAAACTGGAAGCTCAATGCTTCTAGATGCAATGAATTGCTAAGTGTACATGAGAACAAAGTCCTCTCATTTAGACCTCACAGCTCTTCAGGTTGGCTGTGGTCAGGGAATTAAAGAACTGGAGGATTGAAACCTTTAGTATTGTAGCCTGAAAAATACAGAGGCTCTCCTTTGTGAAGGACATGTTAAAGAACACACATGTTAACACACATGTTAAAGAATTCAAGCACAAACTTCACTGCTCAGGATGTCCTGCCTGTGCCGTGGCTTAATGTGGACACCCGCCAAGCCCTCTGAGGATTCAAACCTTTCCCTGAGTTCAAACACTCACTGGGAATCACCAATCAGAAAAAATAAAGGAATATGGACAATCTCCAGCTCTTTCCCTTTTTTGTGCTTAGGATACTCAGGTAGGTGTGAAATTCACCAGACAGGCTCATGATTTGCCCCAAGATCTGTCAAGGAATTAATTTGTCATGGTTTCTGCATCCCCTTTTTTGTTGTAAGTGAGTTCTACAGGCTTCTAGGGTAAATCAGCCCTGCCAAGAGCTAAAATGAAAACTTGCTGTCAAACACCTAGAGCCATTGCTTCCAGTAATCTGAAGTCCCTTTCCTCCTTAAATAAGAGCATTGCATTTTGAAACTGTAGCTATCAGTCTGGAGGGATAAGTGAGCACAGTGAATGGGAATGTGGTTCATAACACCTTCATGAGGCAAGGAAATATCATTTCTCTTTTAAAAATTGAAAACTTGAAGTAAAGCACTGAAATAACTAGCTGTTGTGATTTCACTCCAGCAATAAGAAACACTAAGCCACTTGCTCACTCTCCCCATTCTAGTGGGATAGGGAGGAGTATCAGAAAAGAAAGGTAAGATTCATGGGTTAAGATAAGAACTGTTCAATAATTGAAACAAAGTAAAATATAATAATACTAATGATGATAATTACAACAATAATAGTAATTTTAATAAGAGATAAAGAGAGAGAGGAAAAAAACTCAAGGAAAACCAGTGATGCACAATACAGTAGCTCCCACTCACTGACCAATGCCCACCCACCCCCAAGCAGCAATCATCTGCTCCTGGCCAACTGCCCCCAGTTTCTATACTGGACATGATGTTCTGTGGTGTGGAATATCCCTTTGGCCAGTTCAGGTGTACTAGTTTGAAAGCAAACCAGTGGGAGATCCCAAGTCAGAATTACAATTTAACAGGAAAATTAAGATAAAGGCAATAATACAGAGACATTGGCTTAAACTGACAGAGTCCTGGCCATGCTTCATCCCAGGTCCTTGAGTCCTGCTTGCTGGTAGAGCATGAGACAGGGAGAAGTCCTTGATTGCAGTGAGCACTGCTCAGCACCTACTAAAGCATCCTTGTGTTACCAACATTCTGCTCACCCTGAATCCAAACCACACCACTGTACCAGCTGCTAGGGGGAAAGTTAACCCTAACCCAGGCAAAACCGTGACACTGCCTCAAAAGTAGGAAGGTATTTGATATTAGTAGCATCCCCAGTTTAGTGTTCATGTGATTAGATCACATCTTTCCCTCTTTTAGACAAACATTTAATTAAAACAGTTTCTAACAGCTGTCATTGAGCATGTGGATGCCAGAGCACACCTGAGTGGATGCTGAAAGCATTGCCAGACAGAGACCTGCAAGGCTGATAGGAGAGGCAGGTGAGGAATATCTACAGGAAACATTCAACAAATACCTTTTGGGCATTCACCACAGAAAATTAATTAGATGGAAAGCGTAAAATTAGACAGGACAAGGCAACATCATTAAACAAAGGACCAGACAAACAGCATTTGACAAATACAAGGTTGAGTGAATGGGTACTGAGCTCCCTCCATCTTTCAGGGAATTATATTCAGAGAAAATTAATTTCACCTGTTCCATGAAATTTTATATGCTTTGAATACTTTTTTCCTGTTACTTGACCAATCCTAAAGCAAACCTTCAGTTTATTTTGTTATAACATCTTCTGGCCAGATTGTTTCAGAGTGCAGCTATTCTGAAAGCATTTAGCTGGAATTTTGTCCACAAGTCATTATTACAGTTATTACATTTTTATTTTTAATATTCAAGATAAATTAATGAAACCTTCATCACCCTCCACTTATGGCTATATGCTATATATCTAGAAGATATATGCTTCTGCTTTGGCAATGCTGAAGAAGAATGATCAGGATGAGACCATGAAGGATATGGCTGCAAAGCTACAAAGTTGCATGGCCCAACACATGCAAGAATCACAGCTGTGGAAGAAATTCTGTATCCAGAAATTGGAAGATAAGATGGAGAAGAATCACCAGGAACTCAAAAAGGAGATTAAAGAGGAGACTAAAGAAGGCCTTCTCCAAATCCCAGCGATACAGATCAGAGATTCTGGTACCAGAAGCAGATATCCCCAAGATAAAGAGAGGAGTTGTGGTTCTTCCTGTGTGATAATGGGGAAAATATGAGGTGGTGGGATAGACAGCCCACTTCTGCTCTGGCAGCACGNCATTGCTGGTGTGACAGGTGGATCACAAGACTTGAGTCTGGTGGAAGCTGAGGTGAGCCTGACTGGAATTGACTGGAAGAAACATCTCATTGTGACTGCTCCAGAGCCCCCGTGCATTTGGGGCATTGACTTCCTCCAAAGCAGGTGTTTCAAAGACCCAAAAGGACTCAGGTGGGCGTTTGGGATTGCTGCTGTGGCAGAGAGGGGAGGAAGGGGAGGGAGGAACCCTTCCTGGCTTGCCAGTGAGCTCTTGGCTCTGTTTTCTTTGAAGAAAGAGAGATGGAGTTTTTTCCTGGGACTTCGGTTTCTTCTCTTTGGACTTGTTCAGAACGTCAGAACATCGAAACCTCACTGGGAGACCTTCCACTGGCCTGCAGGGGGGTCCCCCATGCCAGCCCAGCTCTGGGGAGGAGAGACACCACACCCAGAAGGACTTAAAATACTTCCGGGTCTCTCTCCACAATGACACATTTTATTATTATTGTATTTTTATTCTTGTCTTGTGTGTTTGTTAAATAAATAGTTTTTTTGTCTTCACTTTCCTCCGAGGAAATATTTCTTTTCCCCAATCTGGTGGGGGAGGGGTAATTACAACCTGCTTTCTATCAGAGGATATTTTTCTCTGAATTTGTCTCAAACCAGGACAAATATTAATTTGTATCTGGCTGTGTCTGGCTCAAGGTAATTATTTCTGTCTTTTTTTCTCGCAGTTCAACATAATGGAGTCTTTCTTTATGAATTATGGTGGTCCCCAGGTGGAACTTCTGCTTATCCCCACCTTTTTTATTGTCTGATTGTATTGGCTCAAAGCTCGTCTTCCATCCGAGGAGCTGAGGACCATGGAAATGAAAGGTATCATGCAGCATGTCAAGCTGGGACACACTAAGCACAGTTTAGCAGCTATTCAGGTGAAAGAATTGGTAGCTCCAGCATTTGTGCTGCCTCAACTCCAGTGCTGCATGCCAGTTTGTGTTCAAGAGCATAAAAAGAGTATAAAAATTCTAGAAAAAGACAGTGAAAGATTTAGGGGGCAAGACTGTGATCCTTGTGGGTCTTTTCCAGCTCAGGATATTCTGATCCTAAGAAATGTCTACTGAGTATATAATTTGCAGTAGAGCTCCACTCTGGAGCTGGTCACTGCTGTTGCTGCTGCTGTATCCCTACCTTACACCTCACCATTTCCCATTCAGAGAGCCCTCTGCCCCAGCTGCAGCTTGAAAACCATTTCTCCCCAGTTAGACTCACCTCTGTCTTTGTTTTCTAGGACAAGGATGCTTCCTTCTTCCATGATTCATTTCATTGTAAAGGAGGTAGTCAGTGTTCACCTACTGTCCATAAAAATCACATGCCAGCCATTTGTGGCTGCCCTGTGCCCATCTGTGCCTTTATAGCAGGATTCAGAGTGGAACGTGGAGGTGGCAAACCAGGCAACTGTCCTGCACATCTGTGGGAAGTCTACCAGGGTGAGCTGTATTCCTTGCCTCTTGTTACCTTCATGTGTTTCCCCCCCTCTGTCCCCACATGATGCCTTTTTGGCTCCCTTGCTGAGATACCACCATCGGTAGAGATGCAATATTATTCTTTATCCACTGAGACTTTGCATCCTACAGGGATAAATAGTGGTCCCTGAGCTCTCTCTGCTGTCTCCCTCTCACTATTTTTTGCAAGTTTTTTTCTTTCTCTCTGTGTGATAAACACTACCAAGTGATGTGGTGCTCAGTTCTACCCCATACTGTGTTTCTCAGAGAGCTCTGGGAGCAACCATGCTTCTGAGAAGCTCAGCATGAGGGGACAGCTGCTCTTCAATCTTTAGGGGCAGCTGGGTGTACAGAGAGGATACCTGTGTGCTTCCTGCAAATTCAGCTGTCCAGGGAAAGGGTGTGAAAGAGTACAGCCAGAAAAGCCACCACATCCAAGATTATTCCTGTAGACATCCTCCTTTTCCATGGCATCCATGGGGCTCAATGATATTAAGAGCACTTGTGTTTTCCAACAGAAAAGCTGGGAAAAGGTAGTTTGCTTGCTTCTCCGCTAGAAGTCCCTTTTTGGGCTTCTGAAACTTCAAAGGGATAGTATCTACAAGCCAGGGAAACCTCAGTGTTGAATAATGCAGTGGATCTGCATGAACAGCTGTCTGCAAAAGCCTTGCCCAGAAGCTTATGCCAGACAGACCAAGTACCCCAAGAAAAATCCATACTTACTGAGTGAAGTTTGATGCAAAAAATAGCCTCTGCAGCACTAAAGATACTGAGTTTCCACTCTTTGATCCACCTGTACTGGTCCCAAGCAGGTGATCTCCTTCCTCCTTGCTGGTTTCTGATTGTATTCCATGAAACCAGTCCCACTGTGTGGTGGGGCCAGTTGCTGTGCTGCAGACAGCAGCTCTAAAGTGGTGTAGCAGAGGTCAGCAATAAAAATCTAATTGTGTCATTCAGTTGTGCAGTAACTTGCTTTCAACTGTCCAAATCATGAAGCACAAATGACTAAATTCATAAGCCAGAGGAAGTATTTTGCCGAACTTTTTTGAGAACAATTAACTATTAATTTTCTTCTTACTGTATTTCTCCTATTTTTAATGATATCACTTGCCTCTGAATGCTTCCGTGCCCATATTATTTCACTACTGGTATTTTTGAAAAAGTAGTTACTAATATTTTCCAAATTATGTACCATAACAAATAAAGGGAAAAGGCACCTGTATACAACTTGACTGAAGAAAAGCAAATATTCTCTTAAATGATCCCTACCTTTTAAAGTAAAATTGCATTTCCTCATGTTCAGACCTATCACATTGACACCTCAAGCTATAAATTAGTTGTATAACACAACCCCATTAACTTCACACTGTTGCCTTCACAGAACATACAGAAGCAAACATATATGCAGGTTTACCTGGCTGCCACCTCCTGCTGCTGAGCTGGGACTCCTCAATTTGCTCATGAAGCTGCAGCTCTTGGAACAAGGTGATTACTGAGAATTTCATCTGAAATTCTGACTGAACAGCTAAAAATTGCAAGTCCTAGGCATCCAGAAGAAAAAACAACAAACCAACCAAAACCAACCAAGCAAACTACAGCAAAACTATAGCTTTTTTTTTTTTTTTTTAATTTCACTATATAGAGGATTG
Organism: Erpornis zantholeuca; assembly: GCA_013400515.1. Taxonomy (NCBI): domain Eukaryota; kingdom Metazoa; phylum Chordata; class Aves; order Passeriformes; family Timaliidae; genus Erpornis; species Erpornis zantholeuca. The sequence continues at coordinate 40,168 of VZTN01025021.1, forward strand.
AGACGAGATAAAAAAAATCACTAAGTAACTGTAGGCAGTGCACACAAGAGTTAGTGCTTGCGTTGACCTTTGGGGTTCAATTGGTAATATTATTTAATTAAGACCCATATCACTGAGTTCTCACAGTCTGCTCCTTTTTATCACTGAATTTGAACAAAAGCATTGGCACAGAGATTTAAATCTCGGTTGTGTTTCATCCACGTTTTAACATTGGAATAGCAGCTGAAATCCCTGTTTCATCTACTTTAATTGCTTATGTGTGAAGAGAGATGCTTTCCTGAAGCCTACCAGGGTCTTAATGTTAGTTAAGGTTGTCTTAACTCCTCACTGAGGCTTGCAGAAGCATGAGCAGAATGGGGTTCATCTTTTCCAAGAGATTATTTTAATCACGGCATCAAGAGAGAATATTTCCCTCCAGTATGTTTTTAGTGCTTTCAGTTGCCTTGTTTTCATTATGCCTCACATTGCCTTACTATCTTCCCAGGAAACTGAACACAAGGCTGATTTCTTTTATCTTTTCCTTCCCTTCAGCAATGGCACTTCTGCAGTATCACAATCTCTTGTGGCCACCGCAACAAATAACCAGTAACTCCTTTAAGCAGAAGCTGAGGAGCAATTAGTCCAAGTCCAAAGGACTTTCTTTCTTTCTTTCTTTCTTTCTTTCTTTCTTTCTTTCTTTCTTTCTTTCTTTCTTTCTTTCTTTCTTTCTTTCTTTCTTTCTTTCTTTCTTTCTTTCTTTCTTTCTTTCTTTCTATCCAAATAAACAACAGTTCTTCATTTAAATAATCTTGATCATGATGTGAGTAGGAAGTTGCCTTCCATAGTTAGCATTGTGAGGGAGAAACCTGATAATTCATTTATTCCATAATAATAGCAGGGGCAGCTTTAAGGTTTTTACCATCTGTGTTCCTATGGGAAGGGGGAGCAAAGCCAATACAAATTTAACCTTCAGATTTATGATTCTGTGCTTCTCCATTGTGCCTCTAAAGTTCTTCAGAAGAAATCCTTAACCACTTCAGTACTGTACAATAAGAAAAACTACAGCTTCCAGATTCTACTTTTATTTTAAATCTGCAGAATTTAATTTAATTTTCTATCTGCATGTTTTCATTTAATTTTGGACTTCAATAACAAGTACTCAAGGCAAGATAGATATATTTAGTGAGTGTTAAATTTGATTGCATCTGTTTGTCTGTGCCCAAAATATCCCAACCTAACATTAAGTGCTATATTTGTCCTCAAATCTTTATCTCCTTGCAAGTAGTATCACAGTTTTACAGAATAAACAAATATAAAAAGCTCATTTATGGATAAGGCTTTTACAAGGACAAAACTCTTGTTGAAGTGGGAGTCGGGACCTGAGACAAAAGGAAACTGCTAGCACAGTTACATGCCAAGATTTAGGATAAAAAGTGCATTGATTTGTAGGTTCATCTGGATTTATGGACTGATGATCTAAGAGAAACCAGGAATATCTGAAAGTTGGTATGCTACCCTGGAGACAAGAGTGAGTATATTAGGCAAAGATGAAAATGTAACTGCATCCAAAAAGGGTCAGTAATTGATTCTTCCAGCCTTTGACTGGGAAGGGCTGAATTTCCTCAGCGCATGGTAAATTCATTAAAGGCTCAAGGTTAAAATTCAAAACTGGCTGCAAAGTTTGGGACAGGCTCTAGAGAACACAGCTGGTTATTGCTGTGAGAGCCAGGGATAGAGTAATACACAAACTTTGCTTCTTTCTTTTCTTTTATCCAGGCTCCTATCAGGCCATAGAAACACTCAACATGTGTTTTACTGCATCTGAGCACTTGATAATACACTGCATACAATACATACACTGTTTAATAATTTCTGGTTTTTGATGAGCTTGCCCCAGAAAATGGAGTCATTAGGGACAAAATTCTCTTCACTCTTTGGATTGGCTAAAAATTTGAAAATAAACTGACCATCCACTAATTTTCTGCAGGAGATTGAGTTTAGACTTCAGTTTAACATGATACAATGTACTTGGTAGAGGAGACTTTACAGCAGGGAGAAAAAGGATGCTTTTCTTATTGACCTACTTACTGATGGGCAGAATGGGGTTCTCTGGCCACCACTTGATGGTGGGGCATGGAGTCTGTCCCACAGAGAAATACAGCAATGTGGGAATACCTGAACTGTACTTCCCCTGATGCTTCCCTGCACCCTTGCTAAAACTCAGGTGAGTTGTACCATAAAAAAATCAAATACAGCTGTGTTTGTATTAATTGTGCCTGGAAAACAAAGGCACTTAAAGAAAGACTGTGTGAGGTAGCATGGCTCTGCTACCTCACACAGGATGGTTGTGCCTTTGACTTGCATGGGCTCAGCTGCCTGCTTTGGTCAGGACCAAGGAAATTTCAGGCATCACAGCAAAGATCTGTTTGGCATTTCTTCTCTTAATGCTGACAATACTTTAACTTTACAATGGTTATGTAGTCCCTCATAGAAGCATAGAACCTTTAGAACCCTAGAATGGTTTGGGTTGGAAGGGACCTTAAAGCCCATCCAGTTTCAATCCCTGCCATGGGCAGGGACACCTTCCACTAGACCATGCTGCTCTAACCTGGCCTTGGACAGTTTCAGGGATGGGGCAGCCACAGCTTCTCCAGGCAACCTGTGCAAGGGTCTCACTACACTCACAGCCAAGAATTTCTTCCTAACATCTCATGCAAACCTATTCTCTGTCAGTTTGAAGCCATTTCCCCTTCTCCTGTCTCTTCAGGCCCTTGTAAATAGTCTCCCTCCATCTTTCTTGTTGGTTCCCTTCAGGCACTGGAAGGCCACAGTTAGGTCACCCCAAAGCTTCTCCAGGTTGAACAATCCTGGTTTTCTCAGCCTTTCCTCACAGCAGAGGTGTTCCACCCCTCTGATCATTTTGGTGCCTCCTCTGGACTCTCTCCAAGAGGTCCATGTCAATCCTTCATCACAGCAGTCGGTGGAGAACTGATTGTAGATGCCTCTGGTTTTTCAAATGCGAGCATTCAGACTTTGACCTGTGAAAAGCTGAAGTTTTCCATTGAAGAAGTTGAGGAAGTACTTGCTTTCATCCTTGTTAACCTTTCCTGTGAGGAAAACTCTGCTGTTTCTGACTATCCATGGTTCTTCAGCAATAGCTGTTGGACCTGTTTTGGGAGGAAAGTGGCTGGGCAAGATTCCTCACCCACTGCCTGGCTGAGGAAAGAATGGGTGAGCATGGTGATCCTGCCTCTTCAGCATCAAGAGACACCCAGTTATTTGCCAAGAGCCAAAAGAACTTCTCCACAAATCATAGCAGAACAGAGAAACTCTTTCATCTGAGTGGGCTGATCCTAGGGCAGTGCCTCTCCAGAAACCCTTTTTCTAAAAGGCATCTCAAGGAAGTCCTGTAGGAGTTGGGGTGGCCATGCCTTTCCTTAGCAATCTCAAGAGGAAAGTCTCTAGAGAGAAGGGCAACTGTGCCTTCCAATATTTTGATATTCATTTGGACAAAAACATTGAGTTTATGCCTTACGTGTTGTATACCTAGGTAAATAACTGGGACTACTTCTCTTGCAAATCTATGACCTGCAGCTCCATTATCACCTCCCACAAGTAAAAGACAAGTTTAGCATTGAAATGTAAGGAAAATCAGAGAGATTGCAAGCCTAATTACGCTATGGCTTTCTTTTTTTTTTTTTTTTTTTATTTATATTGGCTAATTATTGTTCTTGAATTAAGAACTCATAATCAGCTTCATGCCAGATATCTTTGGTTTTTTTATGTGGTCCATCAGAATTTGCAGGAAAAAAAAAAAAAAACCCACAAAAAACCCTAGCAGTAATGCACTTAGACAATTGTACAATGGCTGGGAGGAAGAATTTCTTCCTAATCTCCATCTTTGCAGAGGCAAAGATTTTTTTTAGTGTATTCTACTAAAAAAGAGGAACACAATAGTTCTGTATGAAGGTATGATCATAAATATGCCCTTGAGTATTCATATTTCAAGGTTAAATAAAAGCAGTTGTGATAGAATAACCCAAAAAAGCACCAACACCACATGCTCAGACAAAGGTTTCATTAGCTTGTAAGCTACAGCAGCAGCATGCTGATAGGAGTTAAGACTGCCTCATAAATTTTGACCTTTCTGAATATTTATGTACTTATAAAGCTCTTGCTTTAAAAATGGGACACCAGGAATCAATCCCTTAAGTGATCCTTTTCAGAAAAACCCACCTGGTACCTAACAGTCCCCAGAGATAAATGTCTAGGGTGTAAGAGCAAAACCAGCCACTATTAGTGGCCACTAAAGGCCACTAATAAGAGCAAAACCAGCCACTGGAATATTCAGTTAAGATACAGGAATAGAACCCTTCCCACATTACATGGGATGGCTCTGCCTGTATACCATGACACTCCCCTTCCTCCATCCCAGATGGGCCCCAGAGCAAAACTGATTGAAAGGAGCAATTCCTCTCAGGAATTGTCAACACACTTTGTGAAGGCTCTTTGCTCTTTGTAGACTCAAGAAATAACAATAAGCTCTGAAAAATCAGAGAAGCAGAAAGTAAAACTATCAAGGAAAAAATGACTTTATTTTATTTTGTTTTATTTGAACTTATTTCAGGGCCAAAATTATTTTCACCAACTGAAACTTGCCAAGGCTGGGTTGTACTGTATGAGCAGCTGCATGTCTGCCCAAGAGGAGCTGTTAATCCATTGAGCAGGTCAGCATAGCTCTGTGTAATTCTTAAACAAAACCCAAGTCTTTGGTGTACAGAAAGTTGCTTGTGCTGCTCAATCCAACCCTTGAGAAAACAAGAAGAGAAGCCATGAGGAGTTTTTGTGTACTTTTTCTTTTACTGCTGGCTTTGGGTGGGTTACAAAGATCCCCAGTTCTTCCCCAGCCTGAGAAGCACTGAGATGAGCTGATATGAGATGAGCATTCCCATGTTACACTGCCAGGACAGGTTTGATTACCAATAGCCAGATTCATGTAAGTTACTGAGCCAGGGCCCTGTGCCTGCTACATGACCAATAGAGAAATGGCATAAATCTTCAGGTCAAATGGTTTATGTCAGGTAGTCATGTATTTCCCTGGAAGAGCTGTGGAAAGAAACACAAAGGAGAGCAGCAAACTTTAAACTTTGAGCTGGCAGTGGCCTCTTTGGTAATGCTTTGACACAGGTACATTTTTCATCTTCTTGCCTCTCACTTTTTGATGACTATCCAGAAATCACATCTTATGTTAGTTTTAAGTTTTTAAACTCTCTCAGCCAATTATACCTGAAATTACATATCCTTACTAATGTACTTTTTCATTGAGGAAACAAAAACCATTTCTTTCCAAATACAGGCCTCCTGATATTGCCTGGCTACAAATTTCTATTGCTGCTGCCTAACCCTCTATCATCTGCTGCAAGGTGCTGTATATTGCTGGGCTCAAGTCCTCTGGCTGAGAAAAGCTGCTCAGTTTGTAATGAGGCATGTTTGTACCTCAGTTTTCCATTGTTATCCACATGCTGAGCCACAGATTTGATTTGACAAGCCAAAACTAATTTATTTGAGGTAAATAATACAAAACCACTTATCACATTAACTGTGTTCACAGCTCCACCTCTTGAATTGTGCTTTTTGTTTTTGGTTTCCAGTTGTAATATGTATTACTTAGATGCTAAAAATTAAATCATGGCTTTTTACTTTCTAGTGTAATTGAATTTGAAACTCTCTGGACAGTCTTCATTTAAGAATCTCAAAGTGGTTTGAAAATGTTCCTTAATGAAGTTTCACAAAACTTTAGTCATGGAGGTAAATATTGTTGTTAGCCTGGTTTTGAGGTGGGTGAGTGGAGGGGCAAGCAACTGCAGGGCATTCCAAATGCTCTCCAGGGAATCATTTGTACAGAATTCAAGAGCAGAGTTGATAAAAAAAAGGATTAATTTCTCATGGAAAACAGTTACTTTTGAGAAGAGCAAACATCTTTTTCCACTTCCACTGAGCACAAGCAGAACAAATGCACACATAAATAAATGAAACTTTCTTCAAAGAACTCCAATTATCCAGGTTGAAATGTTCAGGTATTCTTACACATCTGCCTTCTACTGGCATATTTTTAGATTAATAGGAGGTTATCACCCAATTTAGCAAAGTACCTAATCATTTCTAGGATCTGTGACTCACATGCTTTGGAAATTCCACAGATTTCAGTTTTGTTGCTTTGGTGGTTCCAAAAAAACCCTCTATGAATTCTGTCAGCTGGATCACTTCATTTTTTTTCAGGTCAGACTTAGTGTCATCTGTGTCCTGGTTCCACTCCAATCCCGTGACAAGAAAAAGCTCAAGCTAGTGGTTCAGTTTTGTATGTTTGGGCTGATGCCCTGGTTATAACTGTGCTTTTAATTTCTTTGCCTTTTAATTTTCTCCCTCTCTTTTTTTATTTTTTTAGACAAAGAAAGTGATAGGAAAGTCTCAGTGTAGGCAGAGTTTAATCTGTTTTAAACATTTTGTTTTCCACACAGCATCTGCTCCATAGGCCACCTGGTGCTCCAGCAGATGCTGAGACTCAAGGAGTGAAACATAAATGTACCACCAGCAGCACTTGCAAACACACTTAGCACAGCAGCCTCTCCTGGACTGGATTTCACCCAGGACAGTGACCACATGGGAGGTTTCCAGTCTGCAAATTTGCACCTGACCTTCACTCAGCTGCCAGCCAAACATTGGGATATGGAGTGGCAGGAGTTGAGGGTCCCTATGGGGCAGGAAGAAGCTGGAACCCTTTTGGCTCATGCTGGTGGCACACAGCACCTCCAAGTACAGCAGCACAGAGACCAGGACCCTTTTGTACCAACACATGCTCACACAAGCCCCATTTACCTCAAGTCAGATCAACTTACCTGTGCAGCAAATTCATAGCCCTGGACTGGAGGTCATTCTGATACTCTTCATTAAACTCTGGAAGTGAAGGCTACAATGAGCATCTGACCTCCTCCTCCTGTCCTCATGTCCTTCTTCATGCAAGAAACTCGTTCTAAAGCATGAAACTACCCACACTGGGGTCTGAGAAGTAGCAGGGCTTTATTAATTACACTTCAGGGGGACATGAAAAATTAATAGTAACACTGCTAGCACTGTTAATAAATATACTGTTATTGAGTCTGCTTTGCAAAACACTGATAAAATATTTACTTGGTTCTGTGATGACCACTGAAAATGGAAGCATTATTGCTGTCTTGTAGTTCTGCTGCAAAAATACAAAATTATTTCTCATACTCCACTGGAGCCAAAATTCAGTGAGGATGTATGCACTCCAGGCTTCAGGTGCTGATGGACTTTCCATGCTGAATAAAATCATGGGAGATTAGGTCACCCAGTAATCCCCAAGGTTTAGGGCAATAAGCAGGTAAACTGTGTTTACCCCTCAAAGACTAAGAAACATCCCAGGAGGTTCCTTTTCCTGGCCCACATAAATGTCTCAAGGAGTGAAAGGTGGCACAGGGGCCCTGCTCTGTCTGTGGCATGAAGAGCAAGGATGTGCCACCTGCAGTCCACACCAGATCTACTTCCCAGCCCATCTGGCAGTTGCAGCCCTGTGGGTGCTGCCTTTTTTTTTTTTTGCCATGGAACTAAATTCCTTCCCACTGAGACAGCCTGGATTTCTTAATTGTCATTCATTTTTGTGTATGTGAACTTGGCAAGAAGCTCCACTGGCAGGCCTGCAGAGGGAAGGACTCTCTTTAACTACAGAGCAGAGTGGATGGCATTGAGAGTGTCCCTCACATGATGCTCTACTTGTGGGACTCACCCTAATCTAAGTGACTGAGTCTGAAGAAATACAGGGGAAAAAGCAGGGGTGGGACAAGAGTTGTGGTGTCTTTTTAATGCTTTGTTACCTTTAGCAAGAAAG
>VZTN01025022.1:0-13579 GCA_013400515.1 Erpornis zantholeuca
GACCTGAGTCCTTTGCCCCCCAAAAAACACACACACACATAATAATAAAAAAGATAAAAATCAAAAAAACATGGGATTTTTCTAATTGTAAAAGTTTGAAATTTTTGTTTGCGCTTGTTTTTTTTATCACGATTCATCTTTGAGATTGCAGTGCAGTTTACGTCAGTTTGACTAGTCTTAAAAGAGCTACAGCAAGTCCTGTAAGTGGCAGCTGTCCTCCATGTTATCCTGGGACTACATATTTGCTGTCTGTGAAGAGCACTGCTGGCTCTCAGTCCTCTTGGCTCAGGGCTGCACTCACAGCCCTGTAGGCAACTCAGACTGTGGCTTACAATGGCTTTGAGATGATTTAAACCCAAACTGCTACTGAAAGTGCTAATTCCCTCAATTCTTCCTCCTCCCGCATATTCCACTCCCACACCCCCCATTAGCATTTATGCAAAAGGAACTGATCCAACTAAAAAGTTTTAGTACTTGGGAAGCTGGGTGTTGGACCAGTTCCCAGATCTCTCTTACAAGGTAGCCATAAGATCTCACATACTGGCACAAGGGAAAAGGTGGGAACAGAGAGAGGTTGGAGAGATCATCTTCTTCAGCAGCATTTTGTACTAAAGTTATATTAAAGTGTTCATGAAAGCACAGGCTAATTTAATTCACATTTCCAAGTTCCTCAGTGTTTCCAAGATAGATGAGCGACTGTCACACTCTCTGACTCTCAGTTCTACCTCCCTCCCCTCCATCTGGGAACAACCTCAAGATGCTATCATCACAGCAGCAAAAGAGCCCTCAAAAGCATATTTGCCTGTCAGCTGGGTAGTTGACTTCAATTAGATGTGTGAGGAGTTTTGTCCTATAGGTCACAGGTAGACTTTCCTAGCCAGATTGGGTTGGCTAACAAATCTATTCAGGTCCTTTGCCTTTACCTGCATGATTGGATCTTTTGGGGAAGGGAAATAACTATAGGGTAGGGTCTGCTATACATATCTTATCACCTTGATCTAAATGGAAAGCATAGAATTAAAGTAAGAACCTAAGCAATTATTATGAAGAAAATTAAGATTTTCAAGCTGCAGTTACAAGAAATGAGAAATAGAAAAGGTGAGGGAAATGAAGAGTAAAGAAGGAAAAAAAGTAAAGAAAACTGAATATACAGTATTTTTAATATACTAGCCTAGTGAAAATGGTGTCATGAAACATCCAAAATATATTGGTAGACCTTCTGCCTTAAATGGACAGATATTGTTTTAAAACCCATGAAAAACTATGTCTTAATAAAACTAATTTCAGTGTGAATTTCAAAAATATTAAGAGAGCAACTTCTGTATGCATTTGAATATTGAACCCCTATCTGTTGTAAACCAATAAGCTAGTAAGCATTCCAGAGTGGCAGAGAAAAAAACCCAAACAACTGATTCCTTTTTGAATAGAAGTCTAAAATGGTACATGGCTTAATAATTTTCTTTTTCCACAGAAAATGATAATTTTGCCTTTTTTGCCTTTTTTGCCTTTCAGCAGGTCTTGCTCCCTCTGCTGCCTGGATGTTTGCTCCCCTCTCTACCTGGAAGAACATCCCACTGCTCAGTTACAATGTATGTGTACAAATCATTGACCCGAATACCAACTCAGGTGTATTTGGCCACTTTTTAAGGAACAGAATGCCTGGGACTGTGAGATAAAGTAAGACAGCTAGTTTTAAAAAATATCTATAAAAGTAAAAAGAGTTGTGTTCAGAAGACAGAGTTAACAATCAATACCTAGAACAGATTCTGGACCATACACTTGAGAGAATTTTGAAGTGTAATCCATCCTGCCTCTTATCCTCTCTGCCATTTCTAAATGAGCCTTCTTAGGAAGGGAAAGCCCGAGTTGTTTAACCCTCCCCCAGTGTCAATCATTCAGTGTTAATTAAACACCCCATTGCAGACCGTGTCTGTCAGCAGCAGGCTTTCCTGAAATGCTACTGAGCAACACTGAACTGCATGTGAAGGTGAGGAAAAGGCATTTTCAGCAATAGGCTTGCATGTATATGGGGTTAAATCTTATTCTGATGCAGGCAGACGAAAATGAAGAAGGAATTCAACTGCCTAATGTGTCTGGTGTAATTTTAAATGCCTTAGGCTATGTCTGCATCAGGAGCTCGTGAAATCCAAGAGGAGCACTCTTGCAGTGCTCAAGACTCTGTGTTCACACCACTCTCATCTCACATTTTTTCTCTTTGGACTGTCTGTAGTCTGATCCCAGAGGGTGAGCTTGGTGTGCTCAGGTGGAAAGCATTCTCGTTTGGTTTAGGCTCCCCCAAAGCTGGTTCACTGGCTTTGGAACCATTTTGCAATAGGAGCCACAGCTTAGAAAAGGGAACCTGTAGGAGATAAATGCACTCCTGATCCAAGCACCTGCAAAGTACCTGAGGCATTTAGGGCAGGCAGATGGGCTAGAGACTGTGGAAAACCTCCTTTTTTGGAGGAATATCTAGAAGGTAGGCAAGACATTCAAGTATGTCTAAAACAGCAGTATTACCTCTGCCACTCCTTAAGGGGAAAGGGAATTACATGAATACATCTCATGGCAAAATGAAAGCAAATCTGAGCCCTGTGTATATTCTGACCAAAGCAAATAATCTCCTTATTATTCCCGTCTGTGAACTCAGATCTCCGTGAGAGTAAATGAGGTATTTATATATATTTGCACAGAATCTTTTTCTTTTACCTTCTCTGTTTGTATAGTCCTATGAACCTCTGAGAATTATCTGTATTTATCTGCCTGAGTCCTCCCATTTGGTTTTGTATCTCTTCAGTTCTATCTTTTCTTTATTTCCAGAAGTCCACATGGCAGCTTTCCAATTGTATTTATCCACTCCAACTAATTGAGTCACATAAATGTAAGTAATTTGAAACATTATTGTGAGAGATTTCTGTTTGCCTCTTTAATTAAGCAGTTGTTCACAGGTGCATACAGTTACAACAAAATTAATTGATAGCTTTATATTGCAGTTCCTGAGTCTGCTGCTATTTGGTGTTTGCAAACAGTGCCCTTACATACAAAGTGTCTTATGTTGTTCATAGGGAACATTTCCTATTTTCCTTCAGAAAAGGTTAGGACAGATTGACCTATATATTGGAAAATCTATCCAAGCAGTAAAGGTAATTTTCCTAAGAAGGAAACAGAGCAAATGTTTATCTATGGAATAGTTTATTACCAATGGGAAGAGCTGCAACCCTGCCCTATTTTTCTGCAGCCATAGCAAGTATCTTGAATGCCAAAAGTCATTGCCAGGGGAAGCTAGCTAAGTTGTGGGCACCTTATTTAGTGTTGCCATGAACTTCATTCCCTTAAGCATACAGGGTTATTAATAAAATTTCTTTTAAATGGTCCATTTCTTGGTTACTATAAACATTAAAAACAGTACATGCAAAAGCATTTTAGCAACAACCTAGGAAAATTTTAGAAGAGTAAGCGTGTGAGTGTGACTTCTTCCTGTATAACTCTCACACCTAACCTCAGGCTACCAGTGATCTAAATGGAAAAAATAGGCATGAGGACAATTTATAGACTAACAGGACCATAGAATACCTCAGGTTGAAAGGGATGATAAGGATCACTGAGTCCTGTTCCTTGAAGGAGCACAAGTGGACATAACTTTATAGAACTGCAAAAGATTTCAGTTTGCTTTTAAATAATAATTTTTTAATTATGACAATAGGTTGGAACAATCAATGCAATGCTAAGAAGCTGTGCACAGCAAGCAGATATGAAAGCTGTTTCACAATGCATCTGCTGAATCTCCTATGCTATGGAGATGCTATGGATTTCAGGTTTTGTCACTGGATCCCAACAAAGCTTTTGCTTCAGTTATTTTTGGTGCTAAGTAAGGTGATCCACCATTATCGTGATGATTCAAAAGCATGATTTTCTTTGGGCTGACTTTGGACTTGCCAGCAGATGGACTTACACCTAAAATAAGACTAACTTCTCGCCTACTCATTTTCTGTTCATATCCTTCTTTGTAGTTTGACAAAAGACTGAAAGTTGAAATCCCCTTTGCTGTCTCTCTAATTGCCTGCTCCAATGGTTTCCAAATGTGGAAAGCATAACGACCTCACTTTCTTAATGCTTTCTGTTATCTCCTTACTTCTTCTGTAGTCACTTATTTTTTCTAACTGCCAGTAATTCTTCAGCTCAACCAGCAGAAAAAATTCTAAGAACATTCCTCTTCTCCTTCTGCAAATACAACAGTTCAGCTTAGCTAGTTAGAATTGCTATGTGGAAGTGACTACTTCTTTGTCTATGTGTTAGGTATCAAGTTACATAGAATGAACTTAGGCTACAGGATTGCTTTTATAACATACAGTATTTCTGAAATATCTTTATGTTCTATTTTCTACCAAGGTCTTAATTTAAGACCAAAATACATGTTGAAGTTGCTAGGCAAATAGTCTTGTTTAGGGTGAATAAATATCTAGATAAGAGTCTGCCCCTCTGTTTAAACTCTTCTTGGCAGGATTCTTATTCCCTGCAACAAAAATAAGATGAAGTAATAAAACAGTTATGAATAAACAGATAATAATTTACCATTAACTGAGATAGGAGCAATAAAAGCAATAAAAATAAAAATATTTTCTTCTACATTTAGACAAATCCAAACTAATACCATATGCTTTTCCTATAGACTACACCAGTGACAACAATAACTTGTTTAGTATATAATAATTTCATACAGAGCAAACTCTACTTCGTAGAGTCAAATGCAAGTTTATGCCATCCAGAAACAGAGCAGAAAGGTCACACTTAAATGAAAACAAACTATGTCCTGTGACTGAAAAAGTATTAGAGATTAGAGCAGGGAGTTGGACTTGATGATCCTTAGGGGTCTCTTCCAGCTTGAGTTATTCTATGGTTCTGTGAATTGCTGCCTTCCATTGTGATAATTTGAGAGTTAATCTGGAGAGTTCTCATATAATTTTCCTGACACTGTTGGAACAGCTGATATGTTGTTGTGCCTGGGCCAGAAGACAGTAACTGGCAGCCTTATTTTACTCCATATACAAAACAGGATCATGTGCATGATGAGCAGCTGAGTTTCAGGAACAGGAGGCAGTAACTTCCAGCTGAGGGATAGAGCATGTCATGAGGTTCATCCGAGCATGAAATCCCCAAACATTTCAGAAGTAGGGTGCTGAGAAGCAAGTGAGAATCTTGTAGATACATTAAAAAAATGTAATGGAGGGATACTGGGCCCAGTTTTTCTGTCACACTGACAATTGCAATAGAAATCTGAGAGAAGTTCTGGAAGGAGCTACAAAAGAGATTAAGTTGAAGAGTGGTAAACTTAAAGAGCTCAAGTTGTTTCTTTTCCCTAGAAGAGAAATACTCAACATGATGTAATGAACACGTATCTCTTTTGGAGAGAAGGTTTTGCAAGTAGAAAAGATTCTTAATACAGCAGGAAGGGAAAGAGAAGAGAGACAGAAAAAAGATTCAACAGCAGAAATCTGAAGGTAGAAAAATTCAATAGTGAAACACAGTGTCCTTTTCTAAGGGAGAATTTCACAATGATCTTTTGTATTTCCATTATCACTTCAGTTCTCTCTCAGTTAGTTTTGGGTATCCTTACTAAAATCTGTTCTGCAGATCATCCAGAAATTATGAAATTACTCCCTGATTAGTTGACCAAAAACCTGTCTTTGGAGTAATCTGGAGAGTAAACAATTACAACAGCTGAGATGTGAGTGTATTATTAGTGAACACATAGGTAACTGACTGAATAGCACATAAACCAGGAGATGGCATGATTTTTCTTCCCCTCACAAACTCAAATACGCTTCAAATACTGCTTTAAAACTGTCCATATCACTATTCGTTCTCCGTAAGATGAATCTGAACACTGGTGCTCACCATTTAGTTGGGAGATCCTTTAGAGCTTTTCAAGGTTGTCAAGATTGCACCCCCTGGCACTTAAGCCAAATTGCATATGTATAAGAAAGTCTGTTCAGTGTGGTCTGTTAGGTAGAAGAGCCCCATGCAGAAGTTAATGCTGTTGGTGTTCTGTCTTGAACTTTTACAAAGCATCCATCACTGCTTTATGTATGGACTTCTTGCAGAGCTGGGCAATGAAACTGAGGAGGTAATCTTTAATCAAGGAAAAATCTGCCCTGCTTTGTTACCATATTTGTCTACTGGAATAGAACCTTATGAATGTTTTCTCATCTGTTGTTACACTTAGATTTGTTCTTTCAGTGGGCAAAGACAATTTCCTTGATGCAAATACAGCAGCACATTCCCTAGCTTTCTTTAGACTCTTTAGGAAGTTTACCAGACTCTTTAGAAAGTTTGCTTAAGTCTATTACAAGTCACAGAATTGCAGAATCATTTATGTTGGAAAAGCTGAGATCATCAAGTCCAACTTTTAACTGACCACCACATTATCAAATAGACCATGGCACTAAGTGCCATGTCCAGTTGTTTCTTGAACACCTCCAGGGATGGTGACTCCATCATCTCCCCATGCAGCCCATTACAATGTTTACCAACCCTTTCTGTGAATAATTCCTCCTGATGTCCAGCCTGAACCTCCACTGATGCAGCTACAGGCAATTTCCTCTTGTCCTGTAGCTGGTTGCCTGGGAGAAGAGACTGACCCCCAACCTCCTTTCAGGCAGTAGCAGAGAGTGAAAAGGTCATGCCTGAGCCTCCTTTTCTTCAGGCTAAACACCCCCAGCTCCCTCAGCTCTTACTCACAGGACTTGTGCTTCAGACCTTTCGCCAGGTTTTTTACCCTCCTCTGGACACTCTCCAGCACTTCAGTGTCCTTCTTGTAGTGTAGGGCCCAGACCTGGACACAGGATTCAAGGTGTGGCCTCACCAGTGCTGAGTACAGAGGGACAATCACTGCCCTGGCCCTGCTGGCCACACTATTGCTGATACAGGCCAGGATGCCATTGGCCCTCTTGGCCACCTGGGCATACACTGGCTCATGTCCAGCCACTGTCAACCAGCACCCCCAGGTCCTTTTCTATTGTGTCACTACTTTTCTCCAGTGACTCTTCCCCCAGCCTGCAGCACTGCATGGGTTTGTTGTGACCCAAGGGCAGCACCTGGCCTTGCTGACCCTCATACTTGATCTGAGCCCATCGATCCAGCCTGTCCAGACCCCTCTGCAGAGCCTTCCTCAAACATTTAGGAATCTTCATGTGGCAAATGATCATCCTGGACTGATTTATAGGGTTATTTTTGTTGATGAGGAGGAAACTAGTTCTAAAAAATTATTGCAAAAATGCATGGTTGAGTTCTCTGTTTGCTCTGTCTCTGTGAATTTGCATAAGTTTTACTTAGACTGGGCAAAAAAGTGTTTTTCTTTTTAACTGCCAGCACCGAAAACCTTGTACTGGGATCTGAAATCACTGTCAACAATAAAGTTATCTCAGGCCAAATTGTTACAATTGTGTAGACACCTTGTCTCCAGTAGGGTTGTGAAGGTACAAATAAGGGAGGGATTTGGCATTCCAGAGGGAAACCTGGAGATAGAGTAACTTTGCTGATGACACATGAGATTGACTAGCATCCAGCTTACTCCCCCAGAGCTGTTGGGTCTGGTGATAAAAAAAAAGAAGAGAGTTACAAATCAAAGTCAAAGCATACAATTGTTTCTGGAGCAGACATGTATGACTCACAGGGAACCTATCAGTTGAACAAAGGAAGCTGCCTTTCCTTTGAGTCACCTTAAGCATGTGTCCATTTGACATGGTCTAGCATTTACAACCCAACAGAATAGTAAAAAAAATTAGTATATGCAGTCAGGTACAACAAAACATTTGAAAATTTACCGTGCTGGTGAGCCACAGCTAGGAGCTTGCTTGCACACAAATGGCTGTCCCAACCTGCTTAGGCACCCTGTATAGCTTTTGGGTCAGGATTCACAGAGCCATGTAGCATGGCTCTTACACAGCTAAGGTTGCCAGTCCTTGTGAATCCCAGTTCAGGTGCCAATCTCCTTTGAATGCTGAAATCAGCCTGATAAACTTTGCCCTTTGTTTCTTCAGTCCCTGCCTTTTTGTCTTTCCCATTACTTATTTCTCCATATGCCAGACTGGATGGTAGTCTGTCAACAACTATTTTCCATTTGTTACAACTCCAGTTACTACCATCCCAGCTGAGCTTACTTCATGTTCTGAGATAAAAACAACTGCAGCATCTCAGGAGCTTGTAACACTGGGAAATAAATGAAATTCAGGTTTTAGCAGCAACAACTGAGTAACAGAAATTTGCTCCCAGATGGACCTGGGAAAAAAAATCCCTGACTGAATTACTGTCCTGTTTAAAGCCCAGTGTTGTATGCAATACTGGCCATGCAAAATGGGCTCATCACTTGTAGAATGAGGTACAGCAAGAGGGAAATTATGGTCAGCTTCCCCAGGGAGGTACAGATTCAAGTGCAGGGGTGAAAAGATTTATTTTTAATCAAGTGGATAATCCTCTTCACTGTGCTATGGGAATTACCTCAGGTATAAACATTAACCATTGTAACTATTAAGTATGAGGGGATATTAGATTAATTATTCTGTAGATGTGAAATAAACTGCTGCAGCTTTTGCAGTATGTAAAAAGGACAACGAGTCGAGAGTCTAAATTGGGTATTTAGCTCAAAACACAGAAAGATACTTTGATTTAGTGATCACGTGATTTAGGGATAACAGTTACAAATTCAAGGTGTAGGGTATTGAATCATGTTGAATAATACTTACTTGTTCCATTTAACAATATTTAATGCAGTGATTGGAAATTCCACAGTGGGCAAAGGGAGCTGGGCTGACACCTCATACTATTTTTCATTAAGCTTTGTCTACCTAACTCCTCTGGATTAATTTGAGAGTACAAATACAAATTTTTTTAGTGATAACTATGTAAAATTTCTGTTTAATATTTTTATCTTGATTAAGTTTTTTTGTTTGTTGGTTTGTTTTTTTGGTTTTTTGTACTTGATTGGGGGGAAAATAATTTAATGAAAAATGATCATGTATGAACCTGGAGATAAATATCTGATTATGAAGCCATCCCTTGCCAGATGAAATAAATGTCTTTTTTCTTCCTTTACAAAACAATAATAACAAGTTCCAATATATTAATTTAATTTGACTCAGAATATCAGGACATCACAAAAGCAGTAGTTTTAAAAAGACAATTTGCAAATTCTTCAGTATATACAGAAGTGATATCTCTGTGTTACAAGTTAACAAGAGAAAATTATACATAATGCTTCACTGAACTCAGTTCCAATATTCTGGAACAAAATTCTGGGTTTATACTATGGCTATATCAACTAGTTTCCACAGGATTTCTACTAACTATAAAGAGACCAGGACAACACATTTCTTACACAGGTTGAGCATTTTTCAGGAAAGTATAAATATTATTTTGTGTCTCTACTTAGATTAAGGTTGATATTGTTGGAATATCTACATCTGCTTTTCTTCTCACTGTGATGTTTACCACCTAATAAAAATGCTGAAGTTACCAAGGAAAGATGTTTAATTTGTTCTTGCTGCTCAGTTGCATGTTGCATCCTATTTTGTAGTAAATGGCACGATGTCCCAAGTGGGCTGCCATACTGTCAGATACATTATTTATACATAACATTACTGGTTAATCAATGAACAAAAATGCAGGATTCTTTTTCCCCCCTTTTCCTGTGACATCTTTAAAGCTACAGTAGAGAAGAACAATTTTGCAATGTATTACACTGTTACTCACTTTTAAATATAGCTTCAGGAGTTTCCTGGCACAGTTTGCACCACGCATCTGATTAAATCGAATGTGATTGTTAGACAAATGCAGTAACAATTTGTGCAGTGCAGAAAAGTAATTTAGTTAACTATGTAGGCTATCCTTTCCAGTTAAAAGTGAGCAAAATGTATTCCAGCAAATGTTTCCAACAGATCTTTCTAAAATCCAAAATGAGAACTGAATACCCAACCCATCATGATTTTTCATGTGTATTTACAAGAGAGACTGATTTTAAAAAGTCACTTGAAAGCTCAGCAGTTTTAGAAGTTCACCCTGCATTAAATGGAAGCTAGAATTTATATGAATTGAAGATTCAAGAACTGAAAGATGAAAATATGTGTGCAAACAAGAAATGCAGCTGTACTGTGTCACAGTACTACGAGGGATTTTTCTTTTTACTTCAGCTTAGTCTGTTGTATTTTGTTCATAGACATTTCAGATCAATACAAAATATTCAGCTCTGTTCCAGTGATTGAATATGAATACATTATGTGCATACAAAAATAGTGATAATCTATGTTGATACAATAGTTCATTTTGCATTAGTGTCCTAGATGGGACAATGTTAAGAAGCAATTTAAATGAAATTCATTTAAATGTCAGCTCTCATGCTTGCGATTTTTCTATAATTGGTTATTTAATTAAAATAATTCTCATAGTCATTAATTTAGACTAAAACTTGCTGTGCACTGACATGTTTTAATTACATGGTATTAACAAAATTGATATGCTTTAAAAAAGCATGGTTAAATTTTAAATAAGAATAAATTAGAAATCTCATAGATCATCCTACTTAGAGCATTAGTAGAGAAAAAGTCAGTCATTTAAAATGTTTATTATAAACAAAGTCCCAACATTATTGTGCATGTATCATATTTAGTTCCTGCTTCAGTGTGAGGAGACTTTTATGTTAACACAGCACCTCCATCTTCGAATTCCTTTAACCAACACACAATAAATAAGGTAATGAACCAAATTAAATATTAATAGAAATCCACATAAACCACAGAAGACAGACATAGAACTGATGTTTGAATTATACTATACCTTTGATATCATTAGGACAACATACTAATGAAGTTTTTAAGGGTTGAATCTTTATCTACTGTTCATGAAGGCAAAAAGGATTACATGAGCTTCCTTATAAGATGCAGATAAGGAATGAAGAAAAATAAGTATACTAGTAAAATTGCCTGAACAGTATAGAAGAACTAAAGTCTTAGACGCTGAACATGTAAGGTAATCCATAGAAAAGTTCCACATGCCTTTATGAAGCACCCTGATGTCAGAGGAACTGCTTTCATAAATAAAGTAGGTACCTTGTTTTCAGGACTGGACTGTATTGAAGAGTGCGAATCAGAATTTTATTTCATTGTCTATTAATTAGTGTAGATCTATATTACTTTGACCTTTTTAATATTCTGCGATTTAATTGGATGATCAGTCTACCTCAGCCTATGATTGCCAATCATTCTGCATAATATATTTCTACTCTCTTACCTTGATGTGTTCAGGATCAGACTCTTATTAACATGAAATAATGAATTTATTGTGAATTACAGGGGCCAAAAAGGATGTATACAAAAATGTAGAACTTTTAAAATTTCATAATGATATAAATTGTCAGTGTTGCTTTTTCTGGCAGCCAACATATGAAGGATTTATACCTCATCCAAACCATTCCCTTTTGATCCTCAAATTCCACACTGCACAGCCTAGAGCCTAAAATGCTGCTCAAGACTGAGGTGTTATCCAGCATCACACTGACTTACAAAACACACAGTAGTAACAAAATGCTGCAGAAAAGCAGCTCTTAGATGTGGAGAGTGCTTCCATGTTCTCTTACAGTGTTGTGGAGCCTGTAAAGGAAAATTTCTCAGCTTTCTGCTCTGGTTGTGGAATTCTACCGTGGCCAGAGCAGAAGCTGTGAGCACCAGAGAAGTATACCTTCTCATGGCCAAAGCATGGGAAGCTGAAGAAAGTTGTTGTAAACAATTTGAAATGTTTTGAGAACCCTCTATCTCACTGAAGGTGTTTTTCAGTCTTGTTGTTCTAACAAGTTTCTCTGTAATTGACCAATGGTGTGAGAGAGGTGTTCATGTTGGGACCAATGCCTGTGTCCCGTGTGTCATGCCTTCTAGGTTACAAAAGGGTTACAAAAACGGAGGATTTTTGTTAATAAATGGCTTTTCACCGAGAAAGTCCATGCTGCGTTCTGTCGCCCTTTGGACTCAACAGTGTGAGGCCTGGATCCATCTAATTTGGATGTGTAGAGGTCAGCTAAAGATTGTAGGCTCTTTACAGTCAGCAGAGAGCAATAGAACAGAACATCTTATTCCAAAGGAGACACTGTGTTTGGTTGGATGAAATGTGCTCTAGAGGTAGCTGTAGTTCTCCATTTATTATAAAGAAAATCCAGGACTAGGCCAGAAAACTAAGGTTCAGCTAGCTGAATTCCATCCATTCTGACTTTATAGATTCATGTGCTTTAACTCCAATCTTTTTTGTTTGCTTCTGATTTATGCATAATGACTTATTTTTCTGTATATTTTATGAATATCCATGCTCTGCAGAATCATAAATTCTCTCTCAGAGAGTGAGTGTCTCTCAGTCTTTAGAGTCCTTGTCCCCCATATGTATATGACGAAGGGAAGATCTGCTATTTTTGCAAGGTAACAGGAAAACTCTTGGCTTGCCAGGAGAGCACGGGAAGTCTGTAGCAGAACCAGGGATACAGTTTAGTCTGGTTAACTACCATCTAAGCTCCAGGTGCCAGCAGAGTGGCCCATACTTCATATTTTCCCCAATATGACTTCCTTTCTGTTTTGTTGCTGCACTGATATGGTTTTCCATTCAAGTAGTAGCACAGTTGTCTTCTCTTGAGGGCTGACAGGGATTCTGACTTCTCAGTTGGAGCATCCTGTCCTACAGCCCTTGCAAGGAGGCTCGCTATAGGATACCTCTTTTATAGCAGATTGAAGTGTGACTGTAGCATGTGTTAACTAAATATGACTAACACAATTACACCATCAGCAGAAAACAGGAGAATAATTTATGGAATGCCAGAAATCTGAATGCTGGTGTATATCGTAATGATACTTAGTCAGTTGTACTCCAACTTCCAGGATGTAAAATTACAATCTTCACTTTTCTACTGTTCTCTGCATGAAGCAGATCAACTACCAAGGTTATACTAATATTTCTGATAATCATATTTTCTTTTCTCATTGTCAACATGCTTCCTGAACTGTAAGGAACCCATATTTACATTGTACAAAATCATAGAATCATTTACTTCAGGAATGATCTGCTCTCACCCCTCTTTAGGAATAAAGTACATGGGATATAGGATCCAGTTGTGTACTTATTAACTCATTTTCATGGGAAATGAAGCTTGTGAGAGAAAAGTTTGCTGATGCTGAAGCAAGACCTCCTTTACCCTCAGAATTTTTTCCAGTACTCCTTCAATGTGAAAGTATCTTCAAGTGTATAAAAATATAATTTATTGATAGCCTCCCTGGAAAGTTTCCATCAGAAGTATCTTCAAGACTGAGAGCAGTACATTTTCAGTTTAAAATCTATATGCAACTTTAACAGTGAAGCTTGCAATTCAAGCTGAATAAAATGGACTCTGACAGCTCCTAGCTTACTTCATTGCTTAATACATTGTTTTAATTGAGAATATTCCAAAACCACCTTGAAGAGTACAGGATGATCACTTGCCTTAGGAACAGTGGTTCTTCACACAAAATGTCTCCCCCCACAGCCACTCTCTCCCCTTCAGCCCACCAGAAAAATACAA
>VZTN01025022.1:13947-26449 GCA_013400515.1 Erpornis zantholeuca
CCCCCCCCCGATAATTAACTTAATGTTAAGAAAGCTTTGGGGCTTTTTTCTTTTTTATATTTCTTCCTCTTTGTATTTTTTCACCCTCTGTATTGATATCCAAGTCCTAAATAGCATGCACCATTTTCAAGACTGTAGCCTATGGAGATGCTAAACACATTGGTGTATTTTAGGAAATGCATAAATGTAAAGATAAGATATGTGATATCACACATCCTGTAATTCCATCACAATTTTTTGATGTGTTGCCAACAAATCTGTTTCAATTTCAGGTTCACAACCAATGTTTTCTCTTGGAAATTGGTCACTGCTATACAAATGTGTTAGCCCCACTTCAAGCTTAATGCTGAAAAGAATTCAGAAATAACCCTGGGAACATTTAGTGTTTCCTTGAAAAAGCTGTGGATTGTCATTAACTGACAAACAGTCCGCTGCCAAGTTCTTGCAAGAATTGTATTTGTTGTCTGATGCCAAACAGCCTCTTTAAATGCTAATGAACAAAGTATGGCATGCATTCTGTTCTTGATGGATTATGCCTATACCTTCTGTGGTCAACAGAAGGGGAATTCCCGGCCCATATGATTTCCATTCTGGCACACAACTCTTTTCTCTGCTTACAAGGCAGTAAGCACTCAAATAGATTAGTCAATCTTATTTTTAAATTAAGTATAGCCTCCGCACCCTAATTCACATGTATGAAATCTGGAGGAACTATGCCAGGCTGCCTACGCACTGTATGAGTTTTGTTTTCTTTAGAGGATTAAGCTCCTCACTTAGTATCAGTGATGTTCACTGTATACTGATATGCCTTTTAAATTCAAACATGAATGTTTCATAAACAGCTGATTTACATGTTTGTCTTTACCTCTTTGGAGACAGATTTAAGGAATTAGATTTTTAAATTGTCTTCTTTAGTGGTTTTCATAATTTCCTGCTACAGAAAGAGCTGGCTTGATCCAGAAATACTTTAAAGAACAGTACCTTACCACCATGTGTACATGAAGTTTTACAGCCAGTAGGAGGTCCAGATTTGTGTATATCAATATCTTTGATTACACCTTCAAGCCCAGCTTTCCAAGAAGACTAAATTATGCAGCAAGTAGCGAGCTCAGGAGTTGTGCACTGAATAATTTTTGTGTGATATGATATTTTAATTTGTTTTAATTATCATTCAGTAAATGCTGTTAGCCAGATGATCCTCTCTAACTAGTTTATGATCTGCTGAAAAGGAAGGAAAAGCTCTTCTAGGACTACAGCAACCTACAAACTACAGGAACAATACAATTCATCTTTAATTAAAATGCAAAACTACAAGATATAAAATATGCTATTAATAGAAATAAAGAGTTATAAAGGTGTATAGGAAAAAATTGCAGTAGTATTTTATTGAATAACAGTGAAAGAATTTTTCCTTTTAAATGAGCCACAATTTGTTTCTCTGAAACTGACTTTTGAGGCTGAATCCAGGTGATTCCCACATGGAACTGACTTAACTGTTTCTGGTCTTCCTGAAACTTTACAAATAGCTTTGCTAGATAATGTGAAATAAAAAATTAATTCGTTCACTCTGGAAGTAGAACTTTCAATAAAATATGAGTTTGCTGGGGAAAAGAAAGTCTCTACCTACCTATACACATAGGAGGAATATTTATTTTTCTCTATTACATGGACTCATCGAGGCCAGGTTGGATGAGGCTTTGAGCAACATGATCTAGTGGAAGTTGTCCCTGCCAATGACAGGGGATTGGAACTAGATGATCTTTAAAGTCCCTTCCAATCCAAACCATTCTATGACTCTATGATTCTGTAAGTTCTGGAAATTGTGCTTCTGTATGGAGAAAGCATGTTTCTAAGTTAGTGAGAAGTTTGGTTGAAGCTTGTCCCTCTCTATGGAGAAAAAAAAACCAGTCCTCAATTCCTTTTGAATTAAATTCCTATAGAGAAAAGGAGGGGAAAGAAAGAAAAAAGAAAAGTAGCAAAAGAATCCTGTGTCTCTAATTTACTGGAAGGGCTGGAAAATCAAGATATCCTGTCATCTTCTATTCAGAATCATTTATTGAATGGATAACCATACTGATAGGTATTAATTTTACAAGAAAACAATTTTTTATAGCCTCACTCTCATTTGAAATGAGCAATTTCTTCTGGTCTTCCAGCTATTTATAGTAAGACCTTTATAAACTCAAACTAATTAATAAACGAGATCAATTTCAAGATTTTTTTCCTTGTTCAAAACCACATAATCATTCATTTCAGTAACATTTTAAAGGCCATGTCTAAAATAGATTTGCACCCATGTCCCCAGTGTGAATTTTTCACTCTTTGGCAGCATGCACTAGGTAGTGTATAATGACCTTTTCTCTGTTTGGAACAGGGATTAGAATAATATATTTGACCCTTTTTACTCACCTGGGAGTGATGCTAGTCTCCATGTTCAATGAAGTAAAATATGTCTCTAGTGTCCCAAGGTTAAGGCCATGACTTTAAACTATTTAACACAAGCTATCAGTCTGATTCACCTCAGTCAGACTCTACAGAGCGGCTGGCTTTCGTTTTTCTCTTTTCTATTAGGCTGCATTATATACACTTCATCACAACTATTTCTTATCCACAATGCAATTAAGGGAAATATTTTGCATTACAAACAAAGCAAGTTAACCTGGTCACATTGTGCATTATAACAAAATTTATGGCTGCATAAATGGCAGTGTAAACTTACAGAAAGACTGGTAATTATAGTGCCATTGATGGTCTTTGTTGCTTTAATTCTGAAGCAGCCAGAATGATTAAACTGAATCTTAATCGACTTCTCCATTAAAAATGCTGGCAGAGAAGCTCCCTTAACCTTTCTCATTGATTGAACACAACAATCACCATTCAATTATAATGCAAAAGGACATTTGTTATAATGTACGAAAGATGCATGAGCCATTTCCTTTTACTCAAGACAATCAATGAGATGACTCCTACCTCAAAGAAGGTAAGGTGAAGCTACTGTACCTGGAAGAGCATTAAAGTCAAAGCAGAACTCAGATAACTGCAAACACTACAGTTTTCAGGGAATGGCGGATTACCTAAGTGAAAATAAAGCAAGCAGTTCCTCCCTCTATGAAAAATAAATATCCTCTATAAAAGATCAATAAGAATACAGAATTGCAAGTAAATTCCTATTTTATAAAACTAAGTGAAACTCTCATGTGAAAAGAACTAAAAGTCACATATGGATGTTTCATTTTAATGACTTTTTAATATCTCAATTTCTTGTTTAGGAGGAATATTTTGTGTATTTAAGTGGTTACAATTGAAAATAAATTGAGAACAGGAATCAAAGAATCACAGTATGGGTTGGAAGGGACCACAGTGGGTTGTCTTGTCCAACCTCCCTGCTAAAGCAGTGTCATCCTAGACAATGTTGCCCAGGGTTGCATCTAGATGGTTCTTGAATATTTCCACTCAGGGAGACTCCACAACCTCACTGGACAATCTGTCCCAGTGCATGGTCAATCACAAAGTAAAGTTCTTCCTCACATTCAAGGGAAACTTCCTGTGCCTGTTTTTGCCCATTGCCTCTTGTCCTATTGCTCATCACCACTGAGAAGAGTCTGGCTCCGTCCTCTGGACACTCTCCCTTCAGATACTTATTAATATTGATGAGATCCCTTCTCAGTTGTCTCTGGCAGGCCCAGCTCACTCAGCCTTTCCTCATAAGAGAGGTGTTCAGGTTCTTTACTCATCTTTGTTGCCCTCTACTGGACCTGCTCCAGGAGCTTATGTCTCTCTTGTCCTGAGGAGCCCAGAACTGGACACAGCACTGCAGACATGGCCTCACCTGGGCTGGGTAGAGGGGCAGGATCACCTCCCTGGACCTGCTGGAAATGCTTTTCCTAATATAACCCAGGATGCCACTGGCCTCCTTGGCCCCCAGCTCACACTGCTGACTCATGGGCAGCTCGTTGTCCATCAGGACCACCAGATCATTCTTTACAGAACAGATTTCCAGCAGGTCAGTCCCCAGCCTGTGCTGGTGCCTGGGGTTATTCTTCCTCAGGTGCAGGAACCTGCACTTGCCTTTGTGTAATTTCAGAGAGCTCTTCTCTGCCCATCTCTGCAGCCTGTCAAGATCCCTCTGAAGAGCTGCACAGCTCTCTGGGCCATTCCCCCCAGCTCTGTGCCACCAGTGAACTTGCTGAGGGGGCACCTGTCCCTTCATCCTAGCCATTGATGGATAAGTCAAACAATACTGGGGCCAGTATTGAACCTTGGGGGACACCACTAATGTCAGGCCTCCAACTAACCCTGTGCCCCTGATAATGACCCTCTGGGATTGTCTGTAATATCCCATGCTGAACATAAAAACTGCAACCACTAACGAACGACACTGCTTCTGCACTTGAAAACTACGTGACAGTGTTTCTGAACCACAGAAAGCTTGGATTTTCCCAAAAACAATTGCCTTAATAGTATCTTTCTTTCCACAATTAAACTGCAAGAAAAAGGACACAAGATAGTTCACACATCACACACATTTGGGAAGATTGCTCTTAAAGAGGTCTTATAAGCTTTTTGGTGAGATCTATTTTTAAAATTTATTCACTTGAAAGTGAAAATTTTTATTCACTTCAGTTAAAAAAAAAAGTATACTTTTAGAATTGGTCTGGAAGCTCTTCTGCCACTTTTGATATAATTGAGATACTGGAAACCCATTGTGGATAGAAGGAGAAGCAGCCAGGCCCCTACTACTGTTAATGCCACTCACAGAGGAGGAGTTGCCTCCGCTTAAGTTTGCACAAAGTCCGATCAGCCCCTGACCTGCTGGAACTCATTGGAATGAGCTCTACTCTCAAAGCAAAATGTGCAGGAGTTAGAGACTCAATCTATGTTTTCAGCTATAGTCTCTTAATTGTTGGGTTTGGGTATCCATCACTAGACTTTGAGAAGGAGAAATCCATTCAAATTTTGTCTTTTAGTCTTTTGATCATTTTGCAGCATTTCTTCACCTTCTCCTGTAAGTCTTTGCATACAGAGTGTATGATGGACAGGGTGAGTACTATTTCAAAGTTATCAATACAGGCTCATTGTTTCCAATTTTGCTGTTCTGTCTCTATTAAAAATTTGAGATACAGTTCAACATCCATTTTCTGAGAAATGTTGGTGCCACCATTGGATTTTAAAAGCCCCATAATACAATACTTATTTTCTGAATTCTTATATGCATTTCCTAATAGAAATCACCATCTGTTGTTGATTTCTGCCTGGGAAATTATTTC
Organism: Erpornis zantholeuca; assembly: GCA_013400515.1. NCBI lineage: Eukaryota > Metazoa > Chordata > Aves > Passeriformes > Timaliidae > Erpornis > Erpornis zantholeuca. The sequence continues at coordinate 19,215 of VZTN01025022.1, forward strand.
TTCTTCTGCTTAGCCTCTTTCTCATTACTCCAGCTTCTTCTTTAACATAAAACACATCCTTTTCACAGGCTGATAAGTTAATTCATAAGTATCTGTACTGTTCACCAGAATCAAGAATAGCCAAAAGCTTCAGAGGGCTGAGAAAACTATCCTGTATAGTCTAAAACCCTGAAGAGTTACTCCAAGGCTTTTGACAGTCACTCTTCTAATCCAAAATCACTAATAGACAAACCAAAATAACAACAGGAAATTAAGGCGGGGGAAATATACTGTAATGATTTTGTACTATTGGATTACCTAGGGAATGTTGGTTTTCCCGTATCTTTTTAGCCTTACAGGACAGATCCTGTATCCTACTATTCCTTGTAGATTGATAAGCACTTTTCTGATATCACATTGATTAATTGTTAAAAACAACCAGGAGATTAGTATTTTCTGCTTGAATATAATAGTTCTCCCTATAAGAAATGCTATTCTCCAAATTTTCTGTGATGTTGTGATGGCCACAGTTATAGCACAAATTGTTATATAAGATACGACTGTGATCTTGATAATTCACATGGCAAGAAACATTAATTTTGAAATTTTCTAAATTTCCAGCAGCTCCTATAAAACTTTATTGTGAAGAATATAAATTTTTCTTAGTGTTGTTGTCTACGCTTATAAATTCAAAATGTAACTAAAAATAAGATGGAATCTATTTTTCTGAATGGTGGAAAGTTGAGTATTTATTCCTAACATAAAATATTGTACAACAATACAGTGTACTGTGATTACACTGTCATTTATAATATAAGGTATGTTAAAACCCTGGACACATAGTACTGCAAGCAGAACCTAAAATTTTGATCCTTATAACTATTACGGTGTCTTTTTTAATCTCCCCCTCTCCAAGCTTTACATACTCTTGCATGGGAGGTGAGAAAGTGAGAAATGTGAGATGTGAACTCCCCTTCTCCATTGTGGAATATTTATTCCCTTTAAAAAAATGAGCAGTAGGTTCAAGTACTGTTCAAACTGAGGGAGACTAGAACTTTTTATTCTTTAAGGCTGAAGGAATTGCTACTTTCATGAGTAAAAACCATGACATCTTTCCCAGTCCCAGTCTGTCTGATCCTTTTCTTCCCACCTACTTCCTTTCTTTCTTTTAATTTGATCATAGTCAAATAGGGAATTGATTCACCATTTGTCACATTTGGTAATCCAAAGCAAAGTTGAGGGAACAAAAGGACTGACACAATGAAGTACAAACACACTCAAACATATCAGCCCCTAGCAGAATAGCCCTCTGTTTTGACAAAAGCATGTCAGCTTTAGAGCAATCCAGCTGACAGCTGCTTGTTTCTGTACCTGCTGCTTTATCCAGTCATTTATACAGAACCAGCTGTTTGTGTGCCATGCTTTCTTGGGAAAGAAATCTCCTGTTTTAGGGCTGAAATAGAGATCTTACTTACTTTTCAGATATTGATTGCTGATTTTATTTGCAACACAGTAACTAGCAAGCTCGTTGCCAGCCAACAGGCAACAATGGAGAGGGAGGTGAACTCCCTGGCCACCATCTGTCCTGGTTGTTCACAAGCAGCCACGGAGCCCTAAGCTGCCAGCACTGCCTCTGCCCCTTGCGCAGCCCAGAGGGGGTGAAAGCTCATGAACAGGGAGCCTGCATTTGTGGACATCAGGACAGGCAGGGCTTGGAAATGAAACTACTAGTACAAGACTGCATTTTCATCTGAAGGCGATGATTTTGCTTCCGCTGCCATAGGCAAGAGTCTTGTATTGAAAGGCAGCCCTGTTCTGATGGAATTAAAACCTCACAAAGAAAATATAATTCTTGGGAAAAAAGTAAATGTATTTGAGGGATGAGACAACAAATCTGAAATATACAGCATACATTTTATGTCAGTCAAAATTATGACATTCACTCATGAACCCTGTAGAATTTTAGTTTTCTTTTGTTGTCCAGAATGAGAATCCGTTAGTTTGATTGGTCCTGCCCAGAATTACTGACAACTGCAGGTATAGCTGAATTAAATTTTATTTGGAGTCAGATTCATTACAGAGAACTCATCTGGTGTGTCCCACACCAGCACAATTTCTTGACGCAGTAAAGGGAAAAGAAAACGCAAAACATTTGTTTTCATAGAATGGATATCAAAAGAAATCTAAAATGCACAATGTGAAAGAGATATCATTAAAGCTATTTCCATGTTTAAAGTGAAATGCTTTGTAAATATAACTTGTCCTATACTGTAGAAGCTGCTACTAAGAAGTAAGTTTTTCTTAGTAAATCTGTTATATTTTATATCCAGTGGCTTCACCTCATCCTCAGTGTTATACAAGCCTCTTATTTTTGTACAAGTAGATTTCTCTTGTCCATCATAAAAAAAAGCAAACACACTGAAAAGTGCTGCCACAGAGAACTAGGGTTAATATAGTGGTGACTAAATTCAACTGTTCAAGCACTTTAGCAGTTCTCAGTGACAGACAAATTGTAGGATATTCATGTGAATACATCGGAACCAAAAATACCAAACTGGAAGTCTTGTTAGAATAGAGTCTTTCAAGCTACTTGGAATATCTATTTGGATAAAAAAAAAAGAGATAGATGTACTTATTGTATGTTGGTACTCCTGTTTTCTTTCCTCATGGGCTGTAAATATTCATGTGGAAAAGAAAAATAAAAAAGAAACAGCTAAGCTGCTATGAAATTCACATATGTTTCAATTGCTGAATATAAAGTTTGGAAAATTTTATTGCTCCCATGTCCCTTCTCCTCAGCCTACTTTGGGATACAGCAATAAAACAAAAATAAAACGTAACCCTTAATACTATTATAGTGTTTTTAATGTCTATAACACACCATTAAAATGCACTTGGGAGCTTCCAGTTTGTTGTATTTAGTAGACTATGACTACTAGTAAACTGCTGAAAATGCCTGATGAGACTTGGAAGATGTGACCAGGAGGGAAATTATATGACATTTTTTTAAGTTGAAGAAATTGAACAGAAAGTTGTTTCAGTTTTACTTTAAGCAAAGACAGATTTCATATGCAAGTAGTATTTATTGGAATTGCTGCCAGTCAATCCATAGATATTATGTTCTTACTTTCCTATCACAAGAAACAAGAAAGAAGAATATAAATTCTGAATGTTCATCTTATTTCTTTGGGCACATCTTTATCTCTTCTGAGCTCCCTGGCTATGATTAGCACCTAGAAGCAAATTAGTTATTTGCTCATGAAAACAAAAGAAGCAGAAGTCTACAAATGTCTTGCAGAATTTAAGGAAGCATTGCAATAAAAATAAAACAAGTACACATTGCCTGCACTGAGAGTATATTTTCACTCAACCCCATAAGTGACTGAAATATAATGTGGAAATATCTGAGCTAAATTTAAACAAGCCTAGTTGATATTGATAAGAGCCCAGGATTTAATGAAAAGTGAGGAGAGTAAACTAAACTTGAAGATTTCTGATTTTATTGTGGTTATCTGCCACATTGTATACTGCCAGTATTGTTGGTACTCAGGGTAGCTGGGGTGAGGCAGCTGGAACATCTCTACTCTGCGCCACTCCCACCTCTGTTATCTGATGTCTGCTGCTATGCCATTTAATCTGCTTATGTGTGAACAACACAAGGGGAACTAAGGCCTCCAAAGAATAGAAAGGAATGATCCACAGTGACTCAAAAAAAAAAAAGATGATAAGGGAAATTAGATGATATCCTCAGTTATGACCACACTGATTTTAAACCAAAATATGAGGTCAAAGAACATTGTTAAGGAATATCGCACTGAGAGCTTGACTGAAGAAAACAATGCCATGTGTAAAAATTGCCTCTGTGGGAAGACCATGTAGAGAAGAAAATGCAATTTTCATTTGCAGGCAGGGAGAAAGAATGTGAGTCTGATAATCATCTAGAGCTCTCTCCAGATTCTAGAAAATTAAAATCTTCCAAATAGAAATGTAAAGGTGGAGGGAAGAATGGAGCGGGGAAAAAAACGTAAATTCTGAAGGAGACAATATTTCAGAGGGATAACTTTTTTTCTGGATAATGTTTGGAGAACTGTTTGAGATAAAGTCATTAGCCTTCAGTAGGGCATCCTTCTGCATACAGCTGACATTGCAATCTGGTTATACTGTTGCAATGCACTGTAATCTAACCAGCGAGAGATCATTATTTGTTTATTGACAAGAAACAGACAAAGAAAGCGTATATATATTCTTAGAACTCCTTAACTATCACTTTGAAACACTGAAATGATTTTATCATGCTTACAGGCAGAAAATGTTTCGTCGTTTGAGATAAAGTAGGATGACAATTGGTTGAGATAAAGTGGAGTGCAATAAAATAAAATGTATGAAATCCATGTACAAGGTCCTTTATTACAGCATGTATTAAATCATTATTGAAGAGCTGTTCAAGAAAAGTGCATTAGAAACACCTCCACTTCACTTATTAAAACATACTTTTGCCTGTAACTCACAAAATTATATGATTCAATCAACCTGAAACTTTGTGGTTGTCTTAGTTGTCGCCTTAGTCTTGCTGCAGCATCCAAACTCCTTTTATAGGAGTTTCTTTTTCTCTAAGACAGTTGTTTTCTCTAACCACTAATCATTTTTCATAAGCACAGCAGCATGTGTGTGACATTCTGTGGAGAAAATGTCATAGGGTAATTGAGAAATATTATATCAAACAATAGTCACATAAGATAAGTTGAAGTTATTTGGCAAATTAAAATAAAACTATGGTGCAGTATTATTCTTACACCTCATTGATAGAGGAAAAAAAGGCAAAAAAGTTGGTAAATACATTGCTAAATATTTGATAATATGAATGTTTTATTTGGTTCATGCATGAGGCCTCTAATTCAGGTGCTGGATTCATCATGTCCCCAAACTTAAGCTTATAATGCAAAGTTAAGTTCAAACTTCTGGATACTGTTTATGAGCTATGTTCATGTTATATTGAAGTTTTTTATGGGAACTGTATTGTCATCATTATCAAGAAGCAGTCCTTTTACAATAATTTAATGCACCAGAAAGAAGATAGATTAGATATTTCTCTGTAGTAGTGATGCAGGAACACTGTCAATCTATGAATGATGCAAACATTTCTTCAAATCCAAAAAAAAAGTGTCTATTCTAACTTCTGCTGCAACAGAAAGCTACTCTTACATTACATTTCTTATTAAATGTATCTCAACATGATATATAATCCATTAAAGGTTGCACGGAAAGGAGGTTTATGGAAGTGAATAAATGTTAGTAATTGCATGTGGCTCAACCACATAGTCATCAGGGTCAGGTTGATAATGTTGAAGCACTGGATAGAAAAGTTGTTGCATTTCTGTCATATCAAGTAGTACTTTAAAAGTACCAAACAAGAAAAGTTTCAATTTTTATCTCAGTATCTACTTCCTCAAATAAGCAACTCAAGCAAAGTCATAATTTACATAGTCAGTTTTGCTCATGTGTACTCATACAGAAGGATACTATATCCTCATTTTCTCCTAAGGTCTCCAGGTCCTCATACCCTACAGCCTCATACCTACTCTATTGCTGAAAGCCTCTGATTTCTGCATGTCCTTATTTCTGGTTTTATGGGCAAAATATGAGTGTTTGATTTACCACAAGATAGGTTTTACCCTAAATTTGTATTTTGGTTCTTGTTCTAAGAAAAATATGTTTCTGGAACCCTAGATTACAGGAGTGAAAACAACATATTTATCTCCTTGATCTGCCCTATAGATAAGTAAAGTTACTTAGAGTAAGTAGCTTGTCAACCTGAGAAAGCAAAAAAAAGGCAAAGAGACCTTTGATACTGCATGGTTAATACTCAGGCAGTAAAATGCAACTTTACTGCAAAAATCAAACTGCAGTCTCAATACCCACTGTCTGTGTATACATGTGCACTGTAGTGCAGTCTCCAGCTGTGGAGATATAATATTGAACTTTATAAAGATCCTCATTCTGTTATTGCTTAATTTCTTCTTTCTGTTATTTTAACTCACTTCTAATTATGGATAAAATGCCTGACTGCAAACCATTCCTTTGATTGCACACATACGTGCATGACACTACTCACAGAAACTGACTGGTTACACCAAAACGTTGCTAGAACGTCTATGGACTGCTTAACAGAGAATTCTGCTTAACAGTGAATTTTATTTAAAAAAATTGATAAAGAATTTTATTTGTTGCTACCTTTAAGCCAGACTTTAACCTCAAAAAATTCCAACTTATTTTCCTATCATTAAAATTTGGCCCTTGGAAGATTTCTCTTGTCCTTCTCTTTGAATTCTACCAGTAACGCTCCTCTGTCTTTTTAGCCTGAGATCTCACCTAGCTTTCTTTGTTTCCTAGAAAGCCTTTGAGGAAGTTAACTGAAGACTAAAAAATGGCTATTTTGAAAAAATATAATCCTGAATCTGTAGACTTTGTACAGGCTATTTCAACCTGAAAAAGTATATTTTAAAGATATCATTATTTTATACAAGGAATATGTCAAATTTTAGGGTTGTGCCACCAATCCATCAAAAAATCATCTAATGCTAATGTTTAGATTCACGTGTTTTTTGTTAAAAGTATCTTATATATTTATCCTTACTTTGTTCAGTTGCAGGCTCTTGTTTCTTGGACTTCAGTTTTGCTAATTTGCTTTTTGTTTTTCCTAGACATATTCTCATTACTGCAACCATCTGGAAAACCTTTCTTTTCTGTAAATATACATACTCTCTGTGATGAAATTGATATTAACCAAGGACCTTGTTTGTATTTTTAAAATAGATGCCTGCTTTACTCAAGAAAGTCCAAAATAGCAACAAGTGACTTTGGCAGGAGAATTAGTAAATGGTTGAAAAATTAATGACTGGGAATAAGCAGAGGATTTTGTGCCATGTTATTTCTAGAAGGAACAGCATATGCAGAGTATGAGCTGTCATGTATAGAACTAGATAAATTCCTTTTGAATCAAAGAGAGATTAAATTAGGATATATAACTTTGAACCATGTTATTTGATATCATGCAATGATTAATCATCACTTAAATAGATCTCATTTGGCATTGGATATGTTTCTCTCAATATACCAAGACCAGAAGACAGTGGATCACACAAAAAGTTTTGGAAGAAGATTTGTGAAACAATAATTAACAGGAAAGTAAGGCGAAGAACTGATATTGATTCAAATAGTCACATAAATGTTTGAGATATTCTGAAGAAAAGAGAAAA
>VZTN01025024.1:7250-97024 GCA_013400515.1 Erpornis zantholeuca
TTACAGGCACAGGAGATATGAAAGTTTATTTCTAGACAGGAGAGGTAGCATAAGTAAAGTCATGTGAGTTCCCACTTCTCATTGTGGCACAGAAAGGATAGATGAGGCAAAGGTGGGGAGTAGGAGTTAATTTAAATTCAAAATCACTAGGAATCCACTGATTTTTTTGGAGGCAGGATTATGCCCATGATGTTTAATTGTCTTGTGTTCCTTTACAGAAATGTATGAAATGTTCAACTGTTTTTGCAGTTAGATTATCTGGCATTTCCTATTTGGTTAGCAGGAAATTATAATACGGAGCATTATGTGTTGAAGTGTGAATGCAGTTTCTATGAACAGAGACAATCTAACAGCAGCAGCCTCCACTCACTGTAGGGAAAACAGCAATCTAAAGGCACCATGAAAGGGGTAGCTGTCAGATCTCAGCAGCAAAATTGAGCACAGCTTGTGCATTTTAGAAAGAGGAAAGAATTCTGCAGAAAAATTAATATAAATTGGTGTGCCTAATTTAATTTACACAAATCAAAAGGAGAAAGAACAAGTAGTTAACATGTTGGCATTACCTGTCATCTGCAGCACAATTACTGTTACGAAACATAAGTATTGGAGACCATAAAAGTTTTTACATTAGCAGCTACTAATTTACCAACAAAAGCAACTTGCTTCAGAGCTGCTAGATTCAGTTGAAAATAGCATGTCCTCATGCTTATTTGAGTTGAATTTATTTGTTTAGATGTTTCAGAAGGAGAAATTAGGTATTTTTATTCATACAGTTATAAAGCATTTCCATAGTAGCAGCAGTTCTAAAATGGTAAAATCCAAACAATAGCCAAATTAATTAACATCAATACCACTGCAATATCAAAATTTTTAGTTCCATGCTCCATCCTGCACTATCTCCTGTAACCTAACCCATCATTCTCCACTTCTCTTGATCTTTCTCTGGCTGTGCCTTTGCCTCCATTACACCCCAGAACCTCTATCAATAGCAGGGATGCTCCACTGCTGAGGAGTGGCAGGGACTGGAAGTGGGTTATGTCTAGTTTCCTGGGGTTGTTTCCTCCAGCCAAGATAACTCTATTTCCTTTGCAATAACATGGTGGAGAAGAGCAACACTACCACCCAGATATGATCCATATGATGTAGGGCTTTAGGAAAAATGGATGAGAAAAATCAATGCTGCGAGAAGTGGTGATCCCATGAAGGGTGATTTGAGTGTTCTAGCACAATATCTTCCACCATAAGACAAGTTCTCTCACAGGAGTGTGTTTGTAAAGGGGTAGAATTACCCCATGGTAGACCAAAATGCCTTAATAGAGTCAAGGTGTTTGAAGGCTTCATGATCCTTCTTGATGTCTGTGTTTCGAATTCTGCCAGAATAATCTGCTTGGGTTTTATCCATTTAAGTATAAACATCTATAGGAATACTCTAATCTTCTTATAATAATCAAGAGAAAAAATATTCTACGGTGCATATTTCACAAGAAAATGAGGCTAAAACAGTCTGTGAGATAAATAACATAGCCATAGCTGTTTGACTGGTTAATCTTTTTTGATGTAAACAGTCAATCATCAAAGACATTCTCATGGAAAATCCCAGCAGGCTCTTCAGAGAAATGGTCCAAGCTGATCTAAGGGATATTCAGCCTGGGAGAGGTATCTAGATGTGTGCAGGTGACATCTAGGAGATCTGCACAGGCTCAGTGCCTGAATTTAGCAGTGTTTGGGCATTTAACCAATGCAAGTCAGTTTTCTCTACTTCACTGCCAAAATGGATCAAACTAAATTGAATTAGAGCTGTTTTAATGCTGAATGAGAATATCTATAATGAGCATCAATGCAGTTTAACAAACCCATTTTAACCAATACTATTATTTCATTCATATGTACTTTTCTAGCTCTTCCCACAGAGGAGCTCTCAGGGAACAGTACATCATTAAAACCCATTTTAGACACTATCAGTGCAGGGTTATGGAGGGTGGCTACGTACAAAACTCTTCCATATGAGTGGTGCACATCAGGTTCTGCTGCCCCACTAGTACATGTCCATAGCATATTTCATTGGATCTGAAAAGCAGTCCCTTGGTATTTGAGAGGAATAAATTTTTGTAGAAGATTACTATGCAGTAAAAAGTTTCCATCACATTAATTGCAGTGCCAGAACTACATGTGGTTGCTGGAGCTGAGATGAAAAACATCTACTACTAACAACTACTCTTCAGGGTTTCTTCAGTTTCCTTCCCTCATCCCCAACCCAAACAAAGACAGCTTCTGGTTGAACAAAGTCTGTCAAATCTGAGAGTATGTGCAATTCATTGCTGTAGCAGCACAGTAGCTGTTGTTGAGGACACAAAGCTGACTTGTGAACCGTGCCTCTCATCCCCTTTCAAAGATCTTATGTCTGACTTTCTGGTTCTTGGCCAAAAATATGAATGAAAAGAATTCAGAAGCATGGAGAACTTGGAAGGGTCATGTACCGAGCATAAAAACAAAAACAAAAACAAAAACAAAAACAAAACAAACAAACAAAAAAAACCAAGATCCCAACAACAGAATAAAAACAAAACAAAACAAAAAAAAAACAATAACAACAAAAAAAAACCAAACCAAACAAACAAATAAAAACACTCAAAAACCACATACACACACAAATACACTCTAGATTGAAATAAGTGGACATTTCCTATTCACAAGAGGGGGAGTCATTTTGGAGATAACAATACCAAAATAACATTGGAGTCAGATTAGTTTTTTCTCCCTGAAGAGCATTGACAGTTCTTGATTCTCCACATTAGATCAGGAGTTAATCATCTCAAAGAAATGTGATTAAATGGAGACTCTTACAAAAAATCTCTGTGGAGGTCAAGTGGGAGATCTGAATTCCCTTGGAGATGCATGGGAAGAAATGTGTTGAGTGGTATGCAGAAACCACTCTGACAGTGGGAAAGCCCTTTCAATGAACTACAGCTATTCAGTACCCCAGATGACATTCACCTGTGCAGCCCATCCTCTGGGAGCTCTAATGCACACATCTATTTAACAGTCTTCTGCTGGTTAAAATGGATGTGTTTTTTCACTCATTTAATCACCAACCACCTTCCCATAACTAACTCCTTACTTATGAGCGTGTTAACTAGGGCTGATGAGAGCCAAGAGCAGGAAATGTAATTTTGTTCTCCAATTGCCCTATTCATTATCCTCCTCAGCATTTACATTCTGCACATTAAGATGCTGCATATAATGTGATCATTTACTATGTGGCTGTGACTGCCAAATGCAATGAACAAAATAGAGTCTTCTGAGAGAGTTATTCTGCATACAAGAAAAACACAGCTTGTTTTAATGGGATCTAAAAGTGATCAAATGTAGAGCAATGTTTGTATAATACGCAGTCTTTGTTATCAGTCCTTGTTTATATATAGAATAAAGTTGGTTAATATGAACATAAGTCAAATGATTCATGAAGCAACATATCACTTCTCAGAGCAGTGTAGGTCAGGATGTAGCACTGTACCAAATTGCTCTGCTTTTAAGAGATCCAGGGATAGGCAAAAAGAAGAGAAAATTTTTCCTCTCCTATTCAGATTATTTTAGATATTAAAGTATTATCAGGCTCTAGGGACTGAGGAAATACAAAACTATTGTGCTTCTCCCCCCTGTTGTCCTCTCCTTGCAAAAAGCTGCTTTGATCCAGCCCCAGCAGAAGAGTGAAAAAAACATTTATCGAATCTTGAAGCAGGATTCCAGAGGAGCTCTGGCTTACCAGGATTCCTTCTGCCATTCCTTCTCTTACTTCTCTCTTCCTCACTCCCTGCCTCCTGCTTTGCAATGATTGGTGTCAAGCTCTAGAAATTTTAAAACTTATTGAAGCAACATATTTTCAAGAATCTATTTTTTTCTGAAGAGATCCTTTCATGTAGAAGAGACATGGGACCATGAAGAAAAAATTCAGGTTAGAAAAGGTATTTGCAAAAGAGTCTGTATATTTCCTTGAACAGCTACATTTCTTTCTGCAGTGTTCACCTGCATAGCTGAAACTATACAGAGGAAGAAATTATTTTCATGGGGAAAAAAATGCACAATTAACCTGCTTTTTATGTTAGGGATTTTCCTATTAAAATTATATATTAAATGACCAGTGTCATATAAATGGTATAAGACATATATGAGAAATTTTGTTTGCACAGCCTAGTCAGAAGCACTCAATTCTGTACATCTGTACATCTGTACATCATGTACACCTGAATTATTCATCCATTACCTGGCCTTTCATCTGAGGCTTTCTATGCTTAGAAAGAGTTTCTCTACAGATGTCCTGCACAGTTCTTTGACATGTAGGAGAGGTTAAACCCAATGCCTGCAGCTCACAAGCAAACAGAGCCTGCTTTGACACTGGTACTTCTCTACTCCAGTAAAACCTATGCTTCTTACTTGAATACCAAGTCATGCAGGAAACTTTGAAATGTGCACATTTTAATTAAAAATTACTAGGTATTTTTTTGGAAAAGAGTACTCTCAAGGACTAATGTGCTAACTTCTGACTTAAATTTTTTAACTCCTTTGGCTATCTATGAACCTATAGATTACTGCAAAGCATATAAGGTTGCATTGCCTATATAATCCCTGCACTGATTATATTACAATTTTGAAACACTCTGGATCATCATGGGTATGAAATGTGCTTTGTGGTAAGCATAACTTGCAAATCTTATGTTGTTTCAGAACACCAAGTGAAGATCAGGTCACAGGTTAGTCAATACTACTCAATACAAAATCACTGATACTGCACTGCTACAGAATTTCTGTGCACTACTTTCAGGGGAAATAATGATAAAGAATAACATTTCCGTGTGCATCTTCTTTCAATAAGGAGGAAAGGTTAACCATAGGAAAGGGCAACTTGTTTCTGTGGAGATGTAGATGGAATATTCTATAAAAATGTGCTGTGACGGGTGAGTAACCAAGGTCTTGCCTATGCAGAGCATGTTTTTCCCATACAGACTGAGATAAGGCCCTGGTGTGATGTTGTGCCACCAGAACAAATTCTCCCATCACTTGTCGGGACACATAGGCAGTTTTACTCTGCTACAAGTTTCCTTTGACTTGTCTGCTATTTGGGAAGGAGCACTGTGTTGCAGAAATTTCTGTTTCTGTGTGGTGGTGTTGACATACATTAAAAAATCATATGCATTGACAATATCCTGGCTTCATTTACTCTGCCAGTAATAGCAGATGATTATTTGCTTCTGCAAAGGGAGTCTGGAGTAGCACTGTATGTCTGTTTCCTAAAATCCAAGTTGTGTTTGCATTGGGGTGGATTATCCAGGCTCCTGATGGTACAACTGACCCTGCAAATGCCCACTCATCTCTTTGTAGGTTCAATAATTCTGTGCCTGCTCTTGGCTGGTACGTCAGCCTGCGGTGCTAGTCACTTCTACAGAGAGGAGGTTTGCTCCCCCCCTCATCAAATAGTTATTGCACCTAATATATGTCACTCTAAGAGCAAAGAAAGCCCCTGATCCCCACATCCACACCATTTGCACCTCATTCTTAAAGAATATCGTTTTGGAGACTCATGCCACATCATTCTCTTTAATATGAAAGAAATTTTCAAAATTTACTTTACTGAGGGTTCTGTAGATTTGCAGGCTGTAATCATACATAATTACACCAGTTTCTCCAAAGCTTTTCTAGTATGGACTCCACTGCCTATGATTTTTTAGACCCCCACATCTGTTTCCCATACCAAACAAAGGTATTTCTTCAAAGCATTTTGTTAGCTTATATTGTCTGGCATAATAAATATCTGTGATGGTGGGCCTCAGATACATGGGCCTAAATGAATGGGTAATTCTTAGTTAAACTGTAAGAAACCATCAGTCCTTTCATAGAGACAGGGAGTGGTAACTCAGCACATCAATCAACACTTGAGAGAAAGGACAAGTGAAACAGAAATCTGCTTTCTCCTCCGTATTCTCCTTTGCACAGTCATCCAAAGCTAAGCTGGATGTATCACCAGACAACATTTAATTATTGACAGACTATCTATTATCAGAAATCTTTTTATCTCATATCCTGATTCCATGGCAAAATCAGCAAGGGGTCACTCAACTCACCCCTTCTTGCTTTGGCTTGACAACCAGGAAGGTGGAATTAAGTGGAAAGTCACATGAATGTGTTTGTGGCAGTTACAGTGGGATCAGCAGAATAAGAAGGTAGGAATGATGCAGGGGATCATGACTAGTGGAGCCAAGGATGCAAGAAGGCAAAGCAATTAATCTGTACCCCATGAAAGAGAGCTAGTCTAATTAATTCCATTAGTGCCACACTCAGAAGAGAGATGAGCACTGGCTTAGGGAAACTGTAGTGACTGCAGTACTGCTACCAGGTACTGAGAGAGGTGAATGAAAAATGACCCACCTCTCAGGCGATCAAAAGCAGGTCCTGCCTTCATCATTTATTCTCTGCATTGGCTGGCAAATCTCTTTTTGTTGTTTTGCTAACAAACAGGGCTAATTTCATCTAGATATACATATAGGTTTAGATATGTTGACATAGATGATAGAGATATAGGCATAAACATAGGTAATAGATACCTGAATACAAATAGAAATAAGTGTAGACAAATACATATACAGATAGAGATGCAGAGGCATCCCTGCTTTGTTTACCCTCTGCACCCTGACACAACATCAACATTAACAACTAGGTTAGCACCTCAAGCACCCAACAGGTGGGTGCAATTCTAGGAGCAATAAAGGAAAGATAAACAGAAGGTGGTTAACCACCACAGCTAAGTTGAATGTAGGCATGTTTGGGGGATTGGAGGAGCAGAAAACAGTGGATCAGAGAGCCAGGAAAATACTGAACCTGCTATTCTTTCAGATCACCTCTCCCATGTTTTCTTTCTAAGTTTTCACATTCCCTTTTCTCTTTTGCTCTGTGCTGGTGTGATTTCATGTTCTGCAGTGAAACAGCAGGCTGCAGATGTGCCTTGAGAGAAGCAACACAGACTTCTTTTTTGAAGTGACAAAGACACAATGAAAATCTCTGAAGCATAGGGAACAAATGTTACTCCTGGTTTTTTTTGTGTGTAAACACACAAGTTTGACTGCAGCTTTTTCTGTTATCAACCTTGTGATCTTTTTCCAGTGACTTTATCTGTCCTTTACTCTCCTTTACCTTCTGCCTCTTGGAAAAGGTCTATTGACAGAAGAAACTTCCATTATAAATATATATGAAAAATTAAATTATTGTTGTAGCAAAGGTTAGGAGTTCTTCTTTAAATGTTGCATGAATTTGTGTGTGGTTAAAAATAGATAAAGAGATAGCAGGACTCTAATACTTGCATGCAAGTAGCACCTTAGCCCAATCTAATTGCTTTCCTTTATCTTGCTCACTCAATTTGCTCTCCAAACACACATAGAACATGGAACAGATTGCAAAGTCTGCATTTGGGGAGAAAACAGTCTAGCTAGAAACTCCCTAGCCTTGCGAGGCATTTAGGGACTTGGGCTCAGGGCCATGCCTAACCCCATAAACAGCTCAGTCCATTGCATCTAGTGACAGGAGCATCACAGGGGCTCTCCAGAGTCCAGCATTTGGGATCCCTTCAGGCCTGCTTGTTCACAGCTGTCCCCACAGTCTCAGTCTGCTGCCAGCTCGCTGCTTGGGACAGCTTGCCAGCATCATTCTCCTGCCTCCCTCGGCACAAGCAGGCAGCTCAGGGCTAGTACAACTAATTCAGTATCAGCCTTAAACACTCCCCTTCAAACAGCAGGGATTAGAAGTTTTTCTCTTAACTGGAAGTAAATTTAAAGTTCCAAATTGTCTCTTGGTGATTTCACCTAAAACTGAGGAACACACATCAGTAAATCTTTTCTCAAGTAGGGGAAGAGGTTGGCTCCAGCACCAAGCAGAAATACAACAGATAACAAGGCAAATAGCCAAGCCCTTTTCCCAAGTGCACAGGATTTGCCCTTCTTCTCTCTGAAAAGAGAGCACTTCAAGTCCTGAACACTCATGGACAGAGTCCTGAGAGCTCTGAAGTGCACAGTTCAAGCCCTTGTCCTCCAAACCCACAGACACAGGCTCAGAGATCTCTACACACAATCAAGTTCCTGTGGCCTAACCAGAGGTTATGTGTCTGATGAACAATGATACAGGACCGGATCCACACTCTTGGGCCACTTCATCTGCAAAGTAAAATGAATGAGCTTAAAATCCCCACAAAATGAAATGGTAAAGTCAAACCTCATCATTTCACAATTTTCCCACAAATAAGAAACACTAGAAATGGATGGGTTGTCACAGAGTGTTTCAGTGGAAATGGAGCTGGTCTCTGAGAAAAGACAGTTCATCAAGCTGTTTTTGTCCAGTTCTGTCAAAGCAGGCTAGTTCTGTTTTGGTTTGCTTATGCAGAAAATGTTCTGTGGGGTTTTTTTAGCACAAAGACAAATGAAAGAGACAAATCTATGGTCCTCTGATAGTGATGTCTGTCGGATAACTTCTAATGATTTGTTTCCTCCATCTGGCAAGAAATTAAAAGGCTGTGTGATGGCAACTAATACCTAGTGATATTCTTAAGCTGTCATTTAAAATTAGTTCATTACAGCAGAATCTACTGCTGTATGACAAAATTCCAAGAAAAATATGAGATATGGAAGAAATAATCTAAAAAAATAGGAGGCAAGAAATTACAACTTTGAAAATGAAGAAAGCTTTTAATGCTTGATCATTGATTTAATTACCACTTAAAATTTTTATGAAGTATTAAAAATAGCATCTGGGCTTTATTTTTTACCTTTACCTTTCGAAGAGTAAGAGCATATCATCCTAGAAGAAGGAAACATTTCCCAATATAACTTTCATTTTTCAATACTGGTAATAATAACAACAAAGCTTTTTTTTTTTTTAAGAACACCAATGAAAATTCTGTGCTGAACAAAAAAGCACTATATCCAGGAAAATCTCAAAAGGGAAACTTGGCTTCCTAATCAAATACCAAAATGATCTGAAAAATCTAATAATCTGCCACATCCCAGCAATAAATAATATATCCTGCAAACACAAACTTAGAAGGAAAAATGTCTTTAATCACAGTAATAGTTCTCCAGCTGCCCGGTATATCAAATTACCTTTCTGTTTTCAAAACAATATGTCTTCCCAATCCCATTTATTCCTATAGCCTCTGGGCCAGGTTCTGATCTTGGATACACTGTTCAAATACAGAGTAACTAAACTGAAATCATTCCTTTCAATTGGGACATTTTCTCTGGGTTAAATAGAAATTATTGACCAATGGAGCCGCACAAATAGATTACACAGAGGTCAGTTTCATGTTTCAATCCATGAACTCTCTTTACTTAACATACCACATAGCATTGGCTCAACTGAGCATTTGCCTAGCCAGACCAATTGCTATACTGTTTTAAATGCTGTCCTTCTTCATGTGGGATAATTTTTATTATTATTATTATTTTGGTTTCAATACTATTTAAATACGAGGAAGTGAGACTGAAAGGAAGAGTCCTGTGAAAAAATAAACCCTCTGCAAGTGACCCCATCCTTCCCAGACAAATACTTCTCTGAATCATCCAATAGCTTTCAAAACCCCCCTTATCTGAATGATTCCCATATGGCCATAAGCCCCATTTCTACCCCTGACCACACTGTCCTGGCATGGCAGTGTGTCTCCAGCTGGCCTGGGAGGCACTGGTTGTCACCTCCTGCCTACAGAGCTGAGTGCCATGCCGAGGTACTGGCTCACACTTCTGCTCTCTTACAGTACTAAGAGGCAAGGTGTAGAAATTTCACCATCTCTCTGGGTAATGTATTCAGTGATGTTCTCCTGATGTTTCTGCCAATGTCCAGACCCAACCTAATGAGCTGTGATTTTTGGCCACTGCCCATATTTTATCATTAACTATTTCATAAGGAAATCACCAACTTTGAAACTCCATTTAAGTATTTGCAGGCAGCTGTTGGGGTGTCCCAAAACCTCACCAGGCTTGACCAGCCCAGCAAAGTATCCCAGGGCAGAGCCAAGAAGGCACTATGAGGTAGCAGTAGCTGCAAAGACAGAGTAGGGGTCACACAGTGTTTAGAGATGGGAAGTTCTGAGGAGCAAATATGCAACATTCATTACAGCACAAGTACATTAAATATATTAAATCAGTGTTCTTATGGGGCAAAAGAAAATAACTGAGGTTTAGTCTAAGAATGCACCTCTTACTGCTGCCAGACTTCTTCCTAGGGCACCTTCAAAGGAGTTCTCTGCTCCTTGAAACCTTCAGGTTTAAAAATGAAACAAAGAACGAAGGCTAGAATATGGAGAAGAGGGGGAAGGGTGTTTATTAAATGAATTGAAGGCAGCATCCAAACCTAGTTCTGATTACAAGTGTCAAGCCTTTACTGAAATATCTCAGAAGAGTGGAAGGTTGGACAGATTTATGGATGTGCATACTCCACTGGTTTTTATTTTGGAGGTGTATATATATGAGCAAAGATTAAAAGCCAAAACAAATGTTTAAATCATTGTATATTGGTGGCACGGTGGAATAAATACAGCATAGACCTCAAGATTCTAAGTAATGCTGATTGTAAAAGATAATTTCATCTTTGCATTCACCTCACTGAGACACAGAAAAAAATGCCATAAGAATAATGAGAACAAGTTCATAAGTAGTACTACCCTGTCTCAGTTCTTAAAGTGCTCATTTTCTATTTTGATATGGATCCCATTAGAAAAAGAATGCATTATAGACTTGAAAGTGGTTTTATTTGATGTAACATTGCAACCGAAGGTGGTCATATTGCACGTAAAAAGTCAGAACTTTCTGAAATGGTAATACCAGCCCCCTAAAACAACATTAACAGTTATAAAAATACTGCCTTTTGTTATTGAGGTACCTCCCATCTGACAGGTCCCAAACTGCTACATGTACAGGAATCTTCTCAGTATCATTAAAATATTTGGAACAGCTGTTCCAAAATATAGCCATAGAATTTTTTTAATACAAATGTTGGGAAATAATTTAGAAAATCATGATCATGAAAGGTACAGTTAAGGCAGCCCACTTGTAAAGCCAAGGAGAAACTTACATCAGCAGATTTATAAAAAATGGTCCTTTAGTGACCACAAATAGTGGGGATCATATTTTACATCTACTGCAATTGACATTGGTTGGATTCCTGCATATAAAAAATATCCAATGTCTAAGACATCTCTTGTATGAATTATAGACATAAATAAAATCAGCCAATATCATCCTTCTATCCAGAGAATTAACCCTATAAAATCTGACGTTTTAATTTACACCTTGCTGAGAAACAGATTTAGTGTGCCCATGTGCATTTTAAGCAACTTGGTCAACAAACACATATACCAACACATGTAGGAAGTACCAGCACAAATTTGGCTGGATTTTGTACAGCTTCATCACACAACAAAAGCACAAAAAAAAAGATGGTTCTGCAACTAATCAATATCTAGAGATGATGTCTGTGATTGTATTTGTGACTGCACTAGGATCTCAACAAATATTCCTGAACTTCACAACAATCCAGAGAAAATGCCAAGTATCGATAACATCCAATTTATGAGTTTAGCATTTGCCATCAGGGCTTGTTTCCTGCAATCTGGCAGGCACTGCATATCCTTTACAAATAACAGTTTTATCTGATTAATCTCCACATGGCCAGCAGAAAAGGACCTGGGGGTTCTGGTCGCCAGCAGCGGAACATGAGCCAGCAGAGTGCCCAGGTGGCCAAGAAGGCAAATAACATCCTGGCCTGTCCCAAAATGATGTGGCCAGCAGGACCAGGGCAGGGATTGTCCCTCGTTACTCAGCACTGGTGAGGCCACACCTCAAGTGCTGTGTCCAGTTCTAGGCCCCTCACTACAAGAAGGACATTGAGGCGCTGGAGCATGTCCAGAGAAGGGCAGTGGAGCTGGGGAAGGATCTAGAGAGTGAGTCATATGAGGAGTGGCTGGGGATGCTGAGGCTATTTAGCCTGGAAAAGAGGAAGTTCAGGGGAGACCACATCACCCTCTACAACTCCCTGAAAGGAGCTTGCAACAAGGTGGGGGGCGGCCTCTTCTCTTGGGTAAGTAGCTACAGGACAAGAAGAAATGACCTCAAACTGTGGCAGGGAAGGTCCAAGTTGGACATTAGGAAGAAAATCTTCACTGAAAGGGTTGTCAATCATTGGAACCAGCCACCAAGGGAAATGGTGGAGTCACCATGCCAGCAGGTGCTTGAGAACTGACTGGACATGGCACTTAGTGCTGTGGTTTAATTGACATGGTGATGTTTGGTCACACGTTGGACTTGATGACCTTGGAGGTCTTTTCCAACCTTAATGATTCCACAATGATTCTGTGGCTGTGTCAAAATAGTTCTGACCTGATCACACACCTGGCCATGCATGACTGAAATATTCAAACCAAAGTACTTTCTTGCAGACTGATGCCTATATCACAAGGTCTGGAAGAATATTTGGACCTTAGTATTCTCTCTTCATATAACTGAAGTTTAAATAAAAGATTTTTAAAGCTCCTGGAGTTTACTTAGTCCTTCAGAAGTGCCCAGTAGAGCTATCCATTAAGAACACTCCCTTGTTTCCTATAATATCACTGATGTATGTCTGTAAAACCAGTGGAGTTATATTAGCAAATGCCTGATGTGAGAGGATTGAAAAGTGTGTGTAATGGAGATTTGGATTTGGTTCTTCTAATCCTGCTTCAGACTGGGGAGCTTGAGAATGTGGTGTGACAAAATTTTAAACATTAGTAGTATTTTCTAGATCAGATGCATTTCTGACTTCTCTGAAAAGTACAGGCCCTTGCATCATCACAAGAGGATATCAGTGGAGTCCATGTTTATATAAATTTTTATTTGGATTCTTTATTGTTTAAAGGTGATCTAATTCAAAGAGAAATATTCTGCTTGCTTGATCCACAGTTTCATGCAAGTAGATATGGTAAGCAGAAGTTTTCTCCTTTAGGATTATAATGCTTTCTAGTGATGATTATAGAACATAAAAGATACATTCTACCTACATTTCTTAGGATTATAAATCACTAAATTGTAAGCTTCACTTACCTTACAAATTTAATAAAAACGTTAATAGAATTAGGAGCTTATCTGCCTCACCAGGAGATTGTTAAAAACAGAAGCTGCAGCAACATGAAAAAAGGTAAAAAAAGATGGAAAGATATCTATTTTTATGGCCAAACCTGGTTGTATTTCTTATGTTTGACGTAAGGCAGTAATTGTGTTTTCTCTTGTTCTCCAAGATTATACAAACCTTTTTAAAACAATGGTAGAAATTCTACCCATTATGGTATGCTTGTTTGGGCTTCATGCATAATTAAAGCTGGACAAAGGCAGCCTCTGATCAGACACTAACAAGCAGAATCGAAAAAGTCCAGCAGCAACCTGGTGCTGATAAACAGGAATTCTGAAGGTCTGATAAGCATAGAGCCATTGTTATCCAAGAGAGGATTTACTAGCCTCTGTTTGGTTTGTTTGCCGGCTTCAGGGCAGGATCATCTTCTGTAAAAAATATTGAGCTTTAATTGCTCTTCAGTATGCCCAGGTTTAATGAGCCTTGAAGCCAGTCAGATTTCCATCAGTTTCAGTGGGACTGATATCACACTTGAGAAGTGAGAAAAGTGCTACATCTTTTCTCTTTCCACCCTTGCCTTTGTGCAACATTCAAGTGAGTTTGAAATGTGTTCCAAATTTATCCTTGCATTGCTTTTCCTCCTCTGCCCTTAAAAAAGCAAATAATTTGAATTTTACCACTTCTGTGCAAAACCACAATGTGGTATGCAGTAGCCTCTGAAGCTGTCAAGAGTGGATAAAATTGGTCCTGCTCTCAGTCTGGCTACATGAAACCAAAGTAGGATTTAGAAGCTTCAACAAAAATAACTCTTGCTGGCTCTGTATGTTGAGGCGAGAGGAACTTAGTGAGGAAGGTAACATTTTCCCCAGGCTGCACAGAAGCAGTAGCTATTCTGGATGTGTTACAGTATTGCACACAGCTGATGTGCATCTCCTGACAGCATACAGAGCAGTCAGATCAGCATTACTAAGGATCCCATCCCACCCCTAGACAATGTCCTTTTCTTAGTAAACAACAGTGTTGTTGAATGAAGAACCTGTGCATTCCACATGCATGTTTCTAGCACCCAACCTGCTCCTGCAGCTGTCCCAGCTGGCCTCAGCCTAAGAGAGACATCACCTTCTGCCACCTGGAACAGGGAGGAGAATAGAACTAGGCAACTTAAGTAATAGTAAGGTTATTGCTGATGTTGTTGCTCATAAGACTTTTGCACTGCTGGATGTGGAACTGTATGTGGAAGAATTGAAGCCATGAAGGACAAATTGCCTTGTTAGACATTTACACGTAATAGGTATTGATGTACTGATTTGTACGTCTATACTGAGTACAGAAATACTATGCTTTTGACATAAAACTGTGCCCTTCCTAAGTATCTCCTGCTTGACTTGATCTCCTTTTATGACCAGGTGATCCACCTAGTGAGTGAGGGAAAAGCTGTGGATGTTGTCTATCTGAACTTCAGTAAAACTTTTGGCACTGTCTCATATCATTCCCTTGGAAAAGCTGTCAGCCTGTGGCTTAGGAGGGTGCACTCTTTGTCTGGATGGCTGGGCCCAGAGAGTGGTGGTGAGTGTAGTTATATCCAGTCAGCTGCCAGTCACCAGTGGTGTTCCCCAGGAATCTGGGGGCCAGTTTTGTGCAATAGCTTTATCAATGATTTGGATAATGAGATTGAGTGCATCCTCAGCAAGTTCACAGACGACACCAAGTGGGGTGGGAGTATTGATCTGATGGAGGGCAGAAAGATTCTGCAGAAGGATCTAGACAGGCTTGATTGATGGCCTGAAGCCTGCTGTACAAGATTCAACAAGGCAAAGCATCAGGTCCAGCACATAAGTCACAACAACTCCCTGCAGTGCTGCCGACTTGGGGAAGACTGGCTGGAAAACTGCACAGCAGAAAAGAACCTGGGGATGCTGACCAGAAACAGATGAACATGAGCCAGTGTGTGCCCAGGCAACCAAGGACCAACCAAGGCAGCCAGGACTGTGAGGAATCACTGAGGGAATTTAGATTGTTTAGTCTGGAGAAAAGGAAGCTCAGGGGAGACCTTATCACTCTCTACAACCACCTGCCATGAAGGATATTTTAGGTTGCTCAAAGAATCACCAGCAAAGAATCAGCAAAAGCAGGTTTAATATAAAAGAGAAAGTGTGACAAGGTTTGTTGGCAATGTTCACTCTTCTAATTACTAGGTGGTCAAAGCTCACAGAGAAAAGTTGGACTAAAATCTAAAGTCAATCAATCTAAAACTAAAATAAGTCAAAAATTATATACATGGAGGTTGGGGATGAAAAGGGGTAAGGATGAGAAAGAGCAAGGATAAAAAAGAATAAGGCAGACCCTTCTGTTGAGTTACAAGATTCAGAGTGAACCACCTTGCCAAATTTATCCTTAGGCTTGACAGGTTTTAACAGCACTTAAACTTAACATTTAATCAACAGCCTAATTTAAATTTAACTTAAGTTTCTATAGAACTTACTGTAAGCACAACAGTAACACACTTACAGGCCTAACAAATTCACAAATCTTATGTATGTATGTCTGTGAGGACATGGACAGTTGTACTGCCATATTACCTGAAAGGATGTTCTGGCAAGGTGGGGATCAGTCTCTTCTCCCAGATAACAAGCAACAGGACAAGAGGAAATGGCCTCAAGTTGCATCAAGGGAGACTCAGGTTGGGTATTAGGAAAAATTTCTGCAGTGAAATAGTGTTTAAGAATAAAGTGGGACAAGCTGCCTAGAGAAGTGGTGGAGTCATCATTCCCCAAAGTGTTCAAAAACTGAATAGATGTGGCACTTTGCATTACAGTGTAGTGGACATGGTGGTATTCAGTCAAAGGCTGAGCTTCATGATCTTGGAAGTCTTCTCCAGCCTTAGTGATTCTATGATCTCAAAGATGTACACTATAAGTGGTCAAACGAGCAAAGAGCAGTTTCTGGGGAAAGGCATGAGGAGTGGTTTTTTTGTGCTCTGGGCATGTAAATTCCCTTTGAAGTCTGAGGAGGTCTAGCCAGGAGACCCTGGGAGTCAGTAGACCAAGTCAGTTTGGTTCAGGGTCTGCTTGACAGAAACTCGGCCCGAGAACCTCTCTATTTCCCTTCCTTGTGTTGATGAGGACTGTCTGAATTGCCTGTCCATAATGTCTGGTGGTGCCTGGGATGGCCTGGGTCCCCCCCGCTCCACAGAAGTGTGGGTCCCCAGCAGGCACTCTGTCATAGGTGACATCTTGAGCAGGGCATCTCAAGTGGTTGTCTATGATTACACAATTGAATTGACTCATGTTTTAGAAACTGGACTCCTGCAAGGAAAAAAAACCAAACAAAACAGAGAAGCAGCATTTCATAAGGGCTTTTACTCAGTGGCACATACCAGAAAAGCACCTGTGCAACTAACAGTCTCAGTAGGGGCAGCAGTGGTCTGATCACAAACCCAGCTCATCTACAAAAACTGACTTAATGAAATCCCTTGGGATATCACCTCACAATTGGATGGAGTGGGGAAAGGCTGAAAACCAGGCATCTGCCAGACCCAGCTCAAGATCCTGACCTTACTAAAAGTACTGTCTTCCAGTAAAACATCTGAAAGAAAGGAAGCAAAGACCTTTGACCCTTTGCTCCTCTGAATGGAATTAGGACAAGACTTGCATACCCTAGGTTCCTTTGGAAGAGCAGGGGATCGCCAAGGCAAAGGTTGAAGTTGGTTATCTCTTAAGTGATTTTATTGAAGTGTCTTTGTCTGGGGGATCTGGCTCTCTGAAATGTTCATAAAAGCCTGCTTGATCACTCTTGCCATCTGCGATTACAAAAATTCTCCACAGTTTTAAATCAACCTGGGGTAAAAAGGGCTTGGAATTTTAATAGAAAATTGAAAAATAAAATTAAATTTTTAACTTGCTGCAAAGATGTGAATAAATCCAAATGAACTATCACAGTTCATAAATCACAGGAGGTAAAAATTCAGTAAATATTGCTAAGTATTAACATTTTAAACAACAGGATGTAGGCATACCTAATTTCTGGTTGTCATCATAGGGTGTGTGAGTAATTACAATGCAAGCCCAAATTATGCACCAGACTCCCCTGTGTTAGATTCATCCAGAAAAAAATAGTTTTAAATAATTTTCTGCTTCTCTTTGTAGTCATTGAATATTAATGGCTGGATGAAAATCAAAACTTACAATTAAAACCTTACACCAAAATACATTTCAAAGGTTTTAGTCTGTGTTCTGAAATATTTTCTCTTTTTCATGATGATTAAAAATACTTCCTGGAGCTAATTTCACTCAGCTCACAGTTCTGCAAACTTGATTCTGGTGTGTTAAAATACAAATTCTCTGTCTATGATGTGAATAATCTGCTTAGAATCTTTCCTTCAGCTTGAGAACTACTGTGAGTAAAGCAAGAAGGATCTGGCAATATTTTCATTTTGAAGTGAGCCTACTTGCAGGAAATTTGTTTCCAATCTAGCTTTATTTGTGAGTTGTCTACTATCCGGTATAGATTTCTTAAATAGCATTTGTTATCTCTGTTATAGTATATTTTTATTATATTAATGCCTAAAGACCTTTACAAGATTTGCAATTCCATTGTAGTAGATGGTGAATAAATAGGAAAATAAAAAGACAATATGTGCCCTAGAGGCCTTACTGTTGATAAATATTTGCTTAGTTGTTTAAAGAAATAATATTCTGCACATGGCTTCTTTGAAGCTATTAATTTCAGCTGTCCACTGCAAGGGTTACTCTGTGTCCTGCCACACAGCCCACTTGTTTTGTTCTCTAACTGGATGACAAACCTTTTAAGCAATAGAAAGATGAATGGTGAACAGTAAATAATGCATTTCCTAGAGGAATTTTTGGGCAAATGACCACCTGTGCTAAAAGCAGGGAAACACTGAGGACTCATAAATATTCACAAAAGCATTTGACAGTTCTCCAAATGTTTGCAAATTAGCAACATGACTCTACAAATAATGATGACACCATACATTTCTGGAAAATAATTAGAATATATAGATGCGCTCTTCAATTTTGCGTGCTTCCAGGTGCTTTCTGTTAACAAACCTCCCTTTTGAATGATTTTTTCATCTCATTTCTTAAAATAAGTACTACCACATATGCCACTGTCAAACACTTTCCTGAAAGCAGCAGCAGCAGTCTTGGCTCGAGACAGAGTTTTCCAGTGACACCACACATTTCAAACAGAGTACCAAGCACGAGAAATATGGCCAGGGCAGCATTTTTATAGAGATCTCCAATAGAGATGGTCTGGAATGGAAATCCATCTCAGGAGGGAAATAATTCCAGGAATGTTACTGTAAACCTGCTGACATCCATTCCTATTAAGGTGAAACATGTAGTAAAATTATTTCCCCTTCTAGAAACATCTGTACACAGACACCCATTTTTTCTCAACATGTCCAGAAAACAGCAGTAGCCAACACAGACTCCTGTGTATCCAAGCAATTAAACCCACTGCA
Source organism: Erpornis zantholeuca (assembly GCA_013400515.1). NCBI lineage: Eukaryota > Metazoa > Chordata > Aves > Passeriformes > Timaliidae > Erpornis > Erpornis zantholeuca. The sequence continues at coordinate 25,867 of VZTN01025024.1, forward strand.
ATGAGAAATAGGCCATTTAAGATAATAGCATTTTTGAGAGATGAAGAAAAGCCACAGGTGGTAAATCATACTCTGAAAAAATTTGCTAAACATACCAGAAGACAAAAGATTTGTAATTGCATACTTTGTTGATCAAACAATGGGGATATAAGCACATCTTCTTCAAAATAACTCAACGAAAATGGCAAAGAGTAATCTGAGATGGTAGTATAAAACAAACTGATCTCTGAATAGAGTGATTCAGCCAAAGTTATAAAGAGTACAAGTAAAAGAGGAAATAACTTGTGAGATTACAACAATATATTACTAATAAAAGAAGCAGAATTAGTTCAGTGAAAACAAACTTCTAAAATATTTCTAAAAACTGAAGAAAAAAGTTGAAATGCAGAATGTTAATCCTTCTTAAATTTACTTCCAACTCAGAAGCAGAAAGACTGCACACTATTTATACAACACCACAAAAGTGCATGGCTTCTTTTCTGTGATATATAAGTAATTTTGGACCTTAAAGAGCTCACAGTCTAAGCATCAGATTTCTCAAATGATACCATCAGTCACAAAGTTTAGTATCCTGAGTACTCCTTTTCTGAAACCAATCTTTAACTCACCTACTACTCCCGTTCTGTTAGTGTTCATGGAAAAAGATGACACACAGAGCATTCTCAGACTGATGCTATGATTTCACAGTGGACACCACTCCGGCCTAGAAATTAAATAATAGATATTGTTCCCCAGCTAAAAGTGAGATTGGTGCAACAGGCTGTTAAAACATATAACAACCACATTATAGATTAAAATATTTATTGCTTATTTAATGACCCCTTCAATAATACTTATTTTTAAATGTACTAGGAGAGCTTTTTTTCTTCCCTTACATATTACTGGGAGCTTCTTAGAACTTTTATTTTGTAGCCCTGGTCTTACTGGAGTGAAAAAACCTCTGGTGTATTTCTGTAACAAAACCCTAATGAAAGTTGCATCTCTCCTGTGCTTTACACAAAAGGGAAAGGGAATATTCCAATCTACTAACAACCTAGAACATCTCAGCTCATACTGTTAACTGCATCAGTGGATGCTGAAAACTTAAAAAACGAGGAGGATAAACAGAGAAATCAGTAGAAATTCTTAATAGTGAAAAAAAACCCCAAATGAACTGGATGTTGCAGTCAATCAGATATTACTTGAATTTTACAGATGAAAGTGACACCGAAAGTTAATTTACTGTACAGAAGGGAAGAGTTGTATCTGCAGCCTTTGACTGACTGTTATCACACCCCGTCTTCCAATGGCTCTTTAGAGTTTTTTCTAGTGTTATTCATTCCTTCCTTATCTGCATTTCTTTTTCTTCTTTTTTTTTTTTGCAAATGAAGTTTCATATAATTTTGTCTTTGAGGAAGCCCAGCAACTGGCATCTTAAGGAGGGACAAATCATGAGGACATGTATCCCAGGGGAGCTGAAAAACAAGTCACCTGAACAAGGATTTGAATTCAGTCCACTTATGAAGAAATGCTGATATTATCTACTTCTTGAAAAGGCTCTTCTGTGTAGACCAGAAAGTGGAGGAAGTAGGAAGCTTTCTGACTACTAAATGTTTCCCATTTATCGTGGTTTCTGTGATATCCTGGCAGAGATTGATTTATAAAGCCAGTGGTCCTTAGTAGTTGCTAGGAAACAGTGCTCAGCACTCCATCTGCACACGAGGGGATGTGCAGCTAGAAACTGTGGTTTCTAATGGAGAAATTCTTCTGACTCCAACCTCGCACAGAGAAATATCATTGCATGGTTTCCCCAGAGCAACACAAGCAAATTTTAGTCCTGTGTGCATATATTGTGGCTAAAACCAAGCTCAGCTATACTGAGCCCTTAATAACTTTTTTCCCCAGGTCCAATGACCTGGTGCAGATTCCAAATACAGATTTTATTCATTATAGAAATTTAGAAAATCCAGGAATAAGCTGGGAGGCAATTCCTGGGTCATATATTCAGTCCTTTTATATTTCTGGCTACACACATAATCCCCTCTTTACATTTATCAAGCTCCATCTTTAAAAAAAGATAGGATTTTGTTCACTATGAAGTCCCCTGCTAAATAGTAGCCCTTTTTTAATGTGTATCATAAATTTATTTATGGATTTTTTGGGGTTCTGGGTGTTGTGAACATTTTAGTTTCAGCTAAACAGCTTTCTTGTCCTTTTTTTACCACATCAATGCATTTGTAAGCAGTAGTCTTATCTGCTCTAAGTCTGCTTTTCTTTGACTAACCAAACCCAACAAAAGCCCCTTACTCTTGTACTGTGAGTTCTGTTTTCCTGTTGCATTGCTCTGCAGCACTTTTCTGTAATTCTTTCTTTGAACTTTTATTTCCTGAATGTTGATGAACATAAATGTGCATAGTGATTCCAAGTAGCATACAGCAGTGCATGGGTGCTTTCCCCTCTCTACTAGAAATACTTCTCCTGATACTCCCTAGTGTATGGGGCTTTTCTGTTTGTTTCTTTCTTTCTTTGGTCACACCAGCGGCTCAGCAACACCCTGTGACTGAAAAATATAAAACCCATTTTTTCTTTTTTCCTACTCATTCTCAGTGGCTAGCAACCATTCCTGGTATTCCTTCTTTAAAGAATCACCTTGGATTTTGTTCTAGTTTATCTAATTCCTCTCTGTAATTGCAGGCATCAAGTTAACCAGATTTCTACTGAATTTGCCCTGTTGATATGCTTTGTACCTTCAACAAATTTAATTATTGCACATTGACTTCTTGATCACTAGTAGAATTATTTAAGGAACATTGTTTTAGAGCGATAGTTTCCCTGTCAGCATAATACATCACTGTCTGCCCTTTGAGGAGTTCCTTGTACTAATTCTCATGTCAAGGAATACCTAACCATTATATGAAATATTTTTCTGAAGAACAGGTAAGCTACACATACTCTGTTGTTATTTTTAACTTGTCAAAAAAAAAAAAAAAGAAAAAAAATTTCAGTCATTAAAGAAGCCTAAAACCCCATGGTTTTCATTCTCCCTAAAATATTGCTCATCAGAATAGCTGGTCTGTGGCTTCAAAGTTTGCCCTTTAGCATGTTTTTGTAACTGACTCCTGCTGGCCTCCATTCAGATGGGCATATCAACTTGGCGAGTTCTGAGCCAACATTTGTGGAGCCATTTCCACTTTCTGTTACCCCGTTTCCCATAAACAGTTCTGCTGTCACATCTCTGTTCCACCTGTTTGTCTTCAGAGGTAGAGAAAAAGTATTATTTGTTTGGGGACCAACCCTACACTAGCCTTAATTAGTATTCTTACAGTTTTTTTCCTAGCTCTTTATTTTCAATGGCTGGAGAATCTTTAACTCTTTCTTCTGATTTCTCACGGTATAAATTATCCCTGTAATTCACAATTCACATTCTGGTCTTTCACTTTCAATCCTCCAAGTTGTGGTTTCTTTTTCAGAGGCAATCTGTTCTGACTCTGATCTCAAAGATCCTTTGATAAATTTCAACATCTTGTTTAGAATTATTTTCCTAGAGAGGTCTGGAGTTTTATTGCTTAAGAATACAAATTTCAGACCAGCGCTCTCCCCCAATTGTGTGTCTTTGGTATTCAGACTGAATTGCTATGATATAGTCCTCCCCTTTACAGCCCAACACCACAACTACCGACTGGTCTTTGTAGATATTATCATTTAATCTGAATTGGAATTGGATCAGTACTGCCATCACTTGATAGTGCATTATTTTCTCTATTACTTTCTGTATAATAACTTTGCTACTTGCCCATCACCAACTTATAATACAATAAACTCTTAGGAGTTCCATGGTTTCTTCAAATAGGAGATTTTTAATCTTCCACTCTGAAAAATTACTAGATTCTTCTCTGGATGTAACATCTGTTCTCCAGCCTATAAATGTGAAATTTAAACTCTCCCACACAATGATCATGTAGCTTTATCTCTCTCATGATACTAAAGCAACCCCAAGTTCAATTTGATACTGAAGCAACCCAATCCCTTTCCCACTATAGAATCCTTTTCCAACACATTTTGACATAAGCTGATCCTCTCTTATCCATATTATTAATTAACATTTCTTTACTGCCAGCCATATTCTTCATATATAATGCTGCCACATTATCTTTACAATTCCTCCTGCATTCCTTTCAGAGTGTTCACCTCACCCTGTAGTACTTGCAATCCAGTTGTGATTAGTATTCTATCATGTTTCAGTTATCCCTCTAACATCCTGTTTCATGTCACGCATCAATAAGCCTACTTCTTCCATCTTTGTGTCCAGGTAGCTTTGTCACATCTGTTATTGCCCTCTTGCTTCACTTGGTTTTGTAACTTCCCTACCCAGAGCATTGGAAAGAGCTCCCCAGCCTGTTGTGTATCCTTTTGGAGGTGGCAGGCAGGAGCAAGTGCAGATCATAATCAGGAGAACAGAAAGCCAAAAGTGTGTCTGTTAAGCCTGGGAAAATACAAGCTGACAGAGGATGTCATGCCTCTCTGTAACACATCCAATATATAAGCACCAGGGAAAGGAAGAGCTGTTTAGTCTAAAAGCCAATGCTGGTACAAGTACAAATAGACCCAAACTGGCTATGAATACATTTTTGCTGGGCATTTTAAGAAAATGTCCAATCCCCAGAGCAGCGAGGTTCTGTAACAGCCACTGAGAAGGCTGTTTGGACAAAAACCTAAGTCTCTTCAATCTGAAATCAGTCAGTTTATTAACAGTGATCTAACATCACTGTTCAAGAGAACAGAAACTTGACTCATGTCCCAGAAGGTTGATCCCAGTCTTATGTTTCTTCCTGAATAATAATACCTATCAATAAATCAACAATTTCTCTTCAAAACTGGTTGCTTAAACAACCTGCCAACTAGTGCTGTGATTTCTTCTTAGAAGAGGGTATCCTGTGATCACATCAGTCCTGCATCTCATTTCGGAAAAAGGTTTAAACATAAGGTGTTACAATGAAAAAAATTTGCAAGCATCATTGACTTATATTTAGAAGTACCTGTATAACAACGAGCACATGCCTTGTACCCCTTGAAAGTATTCTGAATAAAGATAAGCATATGTTTACACAGACTTCAGTGTGTAAACTCTTCAGGGCAAGGAGTCTGCCTGTACATTTATTTTTTTAAAGCAAAGTACACATCCATAGAAGCAACTACAATTTTAGATTTACTAGTGTTGATGGCCAGTTGACAGTTACTTCTTTAACCTCAGATGTACAAGAGTACCAGGTACTCAGACCTTTTCGAGCAGTGAGACATCTGAAATATTGTGCCCTGGGTCTATTTCTTACATCCACAGCAGGGGTGTAAATATTCACAGCCATTTGAACATCACTTAAGCAACAGCAATAACGACCCTGAGCATTTTGCAAGAATTAATGACTGCTGACAGTGTTAATAGCCTGAGGTGGAACTTCGGGCCATTAACCCCAACTGGCCATTAAACTTCAAGAGAGGTCCAAGGCTGAGGTCATTATGACAGTTACAAATTCTAGGGAGAAAGGTATTTTTATATAGGCTGATTGAACATTATTTAATCTGTACTTTTGTATATCAAATCTACAGATATGGTAAAGAAACTACAGATCTCTAGATGCTGGTAACAACCAACAACTCTTCTTCATCTCAATGGAAAAGACTGAAAATGTCAACTTATCAGAAAATTCACACCCAGGTTGAGAATATGTTGTAAAACATTCACAAAATCAGGGAGGGACTTCTAAAATTTTCATTAAATAAACCCTTGAGAATCAGTCCAGACTTCTCCTCCAGAGTCACAGTCCCTTGTATGTATAAGCCCCGATACAAGGCAGGAGCAGGAATGTTCATGTAGACACTAAAAGGGGTAAAATTCACCCAGATCCAGGATCTGGCTCTCCAAGTCCCAGATGTATCTTGGTAGTACTCAATGCACAGACCACCTGCCAGCTTCTAAACTGATATGTAGTTTACACACCATGCATTTCTGGTAGTGCACAGCTTTGCCACACACATGAGAGACAGGATGAGGATCCCAAGTGCAGAAAAGGGGCAACACTCACACCAGCTCAGGAGCTGCCCACCACGCACAGTGTTGTGGGTCAGAAGAGACCTGAGAGGAGCAGGGAACCCACAGCACAGACCTCAAGTCTCAAGCACCCAGTTAAAGAAGGACACATAGCTAAGAGCATCCAGATACTCTTTACACAAATGAATGAGTTAAGAGCAGTGAAAGTGCCTTGATTTGTAAATATTGAAGGGTGCTTCTTCATGTGTCAATGGAGCTGCCATTATGGCCCCATTGGCCTCTCAAAGAGCATCCCTAATCTCCCACTTACTCTCCAACTCCTCATTTTGTGGTCCTGCACTTTTTAGATGCCTTTATAAGACCAATCATCTCACTATACTGACAGAAACCTGGAGGTAGGGGAGTATTGTCTCTTTCTTGGTCTGTTTATTTGAGAATCAGTAGGAGACCACACCCTGCAACAAGGAAATGGGGATGGAGAGAAGCCAACCATTTAGATCAGCTCACCCTAAGTGATACACCATTTCACACAGCCAAAAATAAGTATTAAGCCACAGTGATTTGAAAAGCTTATCAAACAGGGCAGAAAAGTCCCATGGAGAAATCTGTCTCCATGAAACACAATGGCAAAATTCCCACCAGCTTCACTGGAGACAGGAGCTCACAGACGTTCTTTGCCACATCTTGAGCAAGATTTCCTGCTAATTTCTAGGGGAGAACTGAATAGTACTAAAAAGCTTTAGAAAGACAAATAAAAATTTTACAAAGAGCTAAGTAAACATATTACTCTCATTTATTTGGAACAATTAAAATGTAGAGACATAGCATTTCAGATGCACACACACCCACTAAAGAGAAAAACTGCTCTCAATATATCTAATTTCCCAGCTGTTTCAGCCATAGCAATATTAGAAACCAGGTGTGAAGTAGATTGTTGGCAAGGAGCCAGAGCATTCCTTGATCGCACATATGTTAGATGTGCCTGGCATTTAATACAGCAGTGCAAGAGAACCTCTGCATTCAAGGGTCAGTGAGTATTTCTATTATAAACAAAGAAGTCAAGGCTCTAATAGCTTACTTGTTTCAGAAGTCTAAGTAAAAAAATGCAAAAAACCAGATGTGTGGAGAAAAGCTTGACAAAGGAGGCTATCAGATAATTTTAGTTCAGAGATCTTGCAACCTCAATTTTTTCAGAGCCTGGGGAAAAAACTAGCCTGTAATACTGTTTTTAAAGCTTTTAGTTTGCTGGCCATTCTGGAGGTAGTACACATTTTTTTCATCTGCATGTTTGACCCATGAACAGTCGTGGCATCCTTACGCTCTCTGCCCTTGGTTCTCATCTTACACAGAAATCACAAAGCAGAGCTGCACATTTAGAGCAGGAGGTTGTGGCTCACGCTTTCTCTAAAGGACTGCGAAAGGTTAATGCACCTGCCAGACATCTTGATAGACAAACTTTATTTTCCCTTCACAGGTCAGCGAGCTACCTCCCTATCAACCACATGTTAAACTGAGATTCTGCCATGCCCACAGCCATGGCAAAACAGATATTGATGTCCTGAGCTGCTTCTAGTAACATCAGCATGCTCTGAGTGGGCCACCATGGCCTCAGGCCCACGCCAGCATGTCAGACCCTGTGCCAGGGTCTCCCAGCAGCTGGAGCTCTCTGTGTTATGTGGCCTCCAGTGTGTGCTGTGCCAAAACCTGTTAGGAGTAGGGCTTGGAAAGCACAACTCGTTCGTCAGGATAAAAGAGTGATTACTGGTGTGCCACTTGCACCAAAGGTAACAGGTAACTGAGATTATGCCTGTGTCTTGAATTTAGTGGGAATAATCTCTTATTTCCATGTAAAAACTGGACAGGGAAGAACCTAACAGTGTTCCTTGGCCAGACATGACTGTGGGGGTGACTTTGAAACTGTTGTGACAGCTGCCCGTTTGAAGGAACAAAACAGAATTTTATAATTTATAGTCCCTCTTTCCCACAAAGCATTAACCCAAATTGTTACTAGGGGTAGAAACAATACCATCACTCTACTAGTGGGCTCTTGTAGATCCTGCTTACACCACTGAAAAAGCCATGCTTTCTGGGATATTTTTAAGCAGACCTAAAGTACCGGCACACCCAGTGTAGATGGGAATTCATCTTTTAAAGAATGAGCCAAAGACTAAAGCATTCACATTTTCAAGAAAAGGACAGGAGCCAAACAGTCAGTGAGCAGCCTCCTCTGTTAGCGAGAGTATCCACCAGTTTCACCTGAGTTAAGGGGCATTGCCTTCAGAAGGGCAGGTTTTTAGAACATGTCACATAGGTGTACTAAGCAAGAACCCTTAGCATGCCCTTAAATTCTAGCTGAGACAGTGCAAACACCTGGTCTCGGAGGACATGTCATGGCTAGAAGAGAAGGAATGGATTCAAAAGTTCCCTATCTGCCCTCAACATGAAGAAAAGCTATAGATAATGGCCTGTGGTTTGCAGTTATCTACTCCTAATTCTGTACAATCAGGGGGACGCCACATATGCCACAAGCTGAGTGCAAGATGAAGCAATTAAAGCAGATACTTAAAAGCAGCCTAAGTACACTTTGCTTGGAGCCATCCATTACAACAAGCAATATATCAGACACCCTTCATTATCAGGAATCAGTCCTGCAGGTACTGGAATTTCTCCTGCTTTCTTTATATTGGGCAAGAAGGTGAATTTTTCCCTATAGTCCCATACAAAGGATCTTACACCCGTTCCCACTGAGACACATAAGCATACGTTGAGAGACCAGGATCTGAACTTTGAGTAAGATTTATGGATAGGTTCAGGCACTCTAGCTAAGTGTAACAGTGGGTGACCTCATGTAGATAACTAACTACAGCTTACAGCGACTCTCCCATTCCCATTAGCTGGTATCAACTTCTGGCTACCTCTACTTGGACAATATTTTTAATACCATGTTGTTGCATATCTTATGCATAACATTGTAAGAAGCCATCAATATGGTCAGAGATATTTATATTAAGTTTGCTTTACTTCGATCTGCCCTCATTGCCTCTGATGAAGCATTCACCTTCATTTTGTGTTGGAGTCTCTGGACAAAAACTGGGTGTCAGATTCTGAGGCTGTGACTATCTTTTTGGAGTGTCAGTTTGATTTTCTTCTCTGTGTCCTCTCTGTGGTGTAATAAATTTAAAGATTCAGAACCTAGATCGGAGGAAATACTATTTTTCCAGGACTAAAACTGGGAAGGTTCAGGACATTGAATGATCTGTAGTTTGGGTTTTTTTTCAGTAGATTCTTCAAGGAGAAGTGTATGCCATGAAAATGCTACTCCTTACACATTTTTGTGTGTTTTGTGTCTAGGAGTAAGTTGTCTCTGAGGAGATTTATGTTCATGCACTAAAAAACATCCATTCTTCTTAACAACTGTAAATGTCATGATTACCTTCCATAATTTTGAGATCCTGCTCAGTCCATTTCCTATTTTACACTATTTGGTTTCCCCTTCCTCTTTTAGCTCTGTGCTGCTGGAAGTACAGGAAGGTCTCATGCAAACTTCAAGTTGGCACCTTTAGGAGTGCTTTGGATTAAAAGAAATTGAAATTATTTTACTTTCCTCTCTTCTTTGGTTTTAATAATTATTCTTTCTGTGGCAGTTCCCATCCTCAAATCTGGGTTATCTCGGTTCTTTGGATGTGACTCCAGTCCTTAATATCCCTTCCACAACGAAGCATAGGTGGGAGTGTGTGTGTTCCTGCCTAATTAAGGAAGACACCCCTGTGAGAGCACCATTGTGGAGCTGGAGTGCTCACACATACAGCTCTTTAGTGCTGGCTCTCCACACACCCCCACTTCAGGGGCACATCCTTCAAGGATCAGCTTCAGCAACACACAGTGAAAGTTTCTCTGCTTTGGAGATGAAAGTAAAAGTTCATGTGTGGTGCCCAGGCTGTGCACTGCTGATTGTTGCTTAGCAATGAAATGTGCAGCACGCAGTGATGTTGCAAAGATACCAGAGCATTTTTTTTGAAAAGGAAAAAGGAAAGGGATAAAAAGGTCACACTCATAATCATGAGAGAAATTGGAACATTATCAGATGCAGCAGCTAGAGAGGAGGTCATACTCCCCAGCCTGTCTGTGAAATATTCTTTCCTCATTTACTTCCAACTCTGAAGCACAAAAGCAGAGGCAAATTCAAAGTGTTTTGTTCCCACTCCTGCCTTACTGTTAGCAATACCATTCCATTTTAGCACATTGGAGTAGGATCTTCTTCATTTTTTTTCAATGTAAGCTTGCTCTTGGGTTAAAGTGAAAAAGGCAAAGAATCTGCCTCATTACTCTGAAATAATGGTTTTAGAAAGAAAAACATTTACTAGTGTAGATGAAAACACAAATACTCTTTTCAGGCTAGAGCAAGACATCCCATTAATAATGTTCTAGCAAGGATCCCAGAGGCAGCTAAATAAAACAGGAAGGCCAGGGTGAGCTAGGCAAGCAGCTTATGATCAGAGTTATACTCCAGCCCCAGTGGAAAAAAAATTAAAGAAAGAGAACTGACATCCTTCACAAAGCAGAGCACAGAAGAAATGTGACTTGTAGCCTTTTGTTAATACAGTATCAACTTTAATTGAACCTTCAGGCTTTGATTCAAGTCAATATATCTGGAGCTTCCTTGAACAATAAATCTTGATGTTAACCACAGTAGAGGTCAATCTCTGTCTAATGTATGCTTTGCAATGCATTTAAAGTGGAGCTATAGTATGTAGATGGTGAATTATTCATACACACAAACTGTTAATGAATAAGTCAATATACAGATAAGATTTGGGGCCCTTAATATTACCAAGAGGAATTAGCTCTGCAAGAACACAGGTTCCCAAAGATAGTGTGACAGCATGATTCACCTCTGCACTCATTCTATTTGTTTTTACCTCATCTGAGTCCATTTTTAGACTGAAAATTCACATTCTGAGACTTGCAGCCTGGGAACATGCCTCTCCCACGCTACACACAGCCTGTGTGGAGAGACTGAGACCTGCCCGTGGCTTGGAGGAAGCTATGGTTTCCTACTGGAGCTGCCCTGCCTGGAGGGAGAGTGTGTCCCTGACAAGGCACCAACTCACCCAACCTCCACACACCTCTCTTTGGCCACGTGGCACTGTCAGCAATCTCCGGTGGTTCTTGCATTCCTCCACCACCCCAGGCAGGCTGGATGAAGGACTGCAGCTGGAGCTACAAATCCTTTCCTCCTGCCTGCCACCCGTGGCAGGGAAGCAGGCAGACCCTGAGGACCACAGGCACTGCAGCCACCAGAGAGGAGGCTCACTGCAGCTTATCTAGGCCTACTGGACTCACAAGCCAAAGGTGCTCCATAAATCATGGTACTGATGGGCATGGCTGCTTGGCTCATCAGGGCTGAGAGTGGGAGAGAGATTACAGCCTGCCTCAAACAGGAGACAGGGCTCTGTGGTGGTGGCCACAGCTGGGTGTCCCATGAATGAGTTGCCATTTTACAATGCAGCCTGGTGTCTCAGCATAGCAAACCATTAGCCTCAAAATTAAAGACCATGTAAAAAACATGGCTGCAATTAAACCTGTTGAAAGCAAGAAAGCCACCTCCAATTCCTGTGTGACACACAGTCAGTCCCTGCTCATACATATTACTAGAGAATACTGCACAGTAATCTTTGAGACACCCTCATGATAAGGAAAGGCATGGAAGCCATTTTATGAAAACTGAAGTTGTAATGTTTAGCATATGGTGCAGGAAAAGAAAAAGCAAGGAAACACAGTAAGATATAACTTTAAGCAACATGTTACCTGAGAAACCCAGTCACAGTTAGTGAGTGCAAAAGACATGGGCAAGCCTGTGGCTCTTGGCTGCAAGAACAGACGTGTTAGAATACATGCAACAAGAATGAGGGTTCTTCTTTAAAAGAGATACATCCTTTTTCATTCCTCAGTAAGCATATATCTTTTCCAATAACATTCAAGGAAGTTAGTAAGCACATCAATAAGAGAATGTGGCAGTGTTTGCCACGTGTCATTTAGATGTGAGAGAGATTTAACCATTTAGCACAGCTCCCCTGTCTCATTCGATCACTGGGCTTGCTTGTTACAGCTGACATTCTGAACAAATGTCTTGACGGAAGGATCCCCACTGGTACTGCTGCCGAGTCAGTCAGAGTGCCTTATCAAAGGAGAAAAAAAATTAGGGATGCAAACTTCATTTCTCAGACAGTAAGAACTTGCTGTGGTGAATAACAGCTACAAAACTCCACTTTGCTAGATTTAAACAATCTTTTATAATAATTTCACCCAAATACAAGATTTTTATAATGTAATCTGATTTTCCTGTAATGCAGTTTAACCCACTATCTCTGTGAAAAGTGCAGAGATCAAACAGAGGGGGAATTACCACTTTGATTTCTTGGGAAAAGTATTTTTTCAAATCCTAGCAATGCTCTTTGGTGTGTTGTGCCACTGAAGTAGCAGCAGTGGGTGGCCGACAGCTTCCTGCAAATGTCTATCTGTAGTCCTTGGGTCATGGAAAGCAGCTTTCAAACAACAGGAGCTTTGCTCTTCTTCTCTTCCCTCTCCTGTATGTTTCTGTCAAAGGCTCCCATCACCTTGAGGATTTGTCTGGATACTTGCAATGATCATTTCTGTAGTTTTTTGTTCATGACAGCCTCTTATTTCTTTCTGTGTAAAAACCACATTATCACAGTTGTCTAGAAGAGTAAACTGTGTACAAAGAGTTGGAAAACTTCAACATAAAAATCTGGGTGTGCTGCCTATTCTACCCCCTTCAGCTGAATTCTAGACACAGATTTTATATTCTGATTTAACCATTGTTCTTGAAAATGCCAAGGAACAAAAACACTGCTGTGTATCAGCAACCAGATTTCTCGGGGTGTCAGTACAAATATTCTATCAAAATAGGAGGGCAGACACTGATCTCTTCATTCTCATGACAGGACATGAGGGAATGGCCTGAAGCTCTGTCAGGGGAGGTTTAGGTTGGATATCAGGAAAAGGTTCTTCCCCCAGAGGGTGGTTGGGCACTGGAACAGGCTCCCCAGGGAAGTGGTCACAGCACCAAGCCTGGCAGAGTTCAAGAATTGTTTGGACAACACTCTCAGGCACATGGTGTGGTTCTTGGGGATGGTCCTGTGCAGGGCCAGGAGTTGGACTCCATGATCCTTGTGGATCCTTGGTCCCTTCCACCTCAGCTTAACTTGTGATTCTGCAAATATGGCTTCTTGATATATGTAGCTACAGTGAAGAGCAACATAACTTTTCAAGCAATTCAACACATTCAATATTTGAACTTCTCATTTCAAAAATTTACTATTCTTAATTTTGTGAGAAAAGAAGAGGATGAGCATTGTGTAGCTATGAGTTTTGACACAATGCAGACAACCGCTTACACACCAACTGCCCTACTCAGGATCCCTAAAACTAAATGAATGTCAGTGCCAGCTTCCAAATTTCTAATTCTTCACTATGCTCTTCAACAATACTGACAGTTCTATGGAAGAAAAAAAAGCCTTTCCTCACATGAGTGATTTTCTTATTCCTTAAAAATACTTTTATCAATAATTCCTGACAAAGCAGTCATTATCAGCAGTCTACTGTCTTTTATCAAGGTATTTAAAGCTAACAAGATTTGCCACAGCTTGTGAATGCTCTCACTAGACAGCCATTATCCAGACTAACCACGAACTTCATGGTTAATATTGGTTTATTATTGTTATTGAAATGGTTAATATTGTTATTGAAATGTGGAACTTGAACTTTTAGCCGTTTGACTCATGGGATTGGTGTATTTGATAACCTCATAACTAACAGGGTAAAATGAGAGGGACAGGAAGTGTTTGCTCTTTCAAGCATGAAGCAGATGTTTAAAAGCTTCATGCATTTATGGAAATTCTGGAGCATAGGTCTGCAAAAGGTCACACAGGTAATTGAGTCAAGCTCCCAGCAATCAAGGACAATATGGAGTAACAGTTTAGTCCATAGAACAATGTATAGGACTATAGAAAGCTTCTAGTCCTTCTAGGTCTGCTGTTCCTGGAACATCTGTCTCACAAAGCCCTGCTCACCAGAGACAATAAATTATTTCTCAGCACTCTGCCTCAAACTAAAACTCTGTAATCAAACTAAAGACTAGAAGTCCAGAGATATATGAATGCACCAAAGGTAAATACAAGGGATGATTGCTGATAAAAATACCCAGAGTCCCAAATTGAAGCCCCTAATAATCCTGTGGAGTAGATTGGAGACAATGAGAAGAATAGTGTGCAAAACATAAGCAAGACAAATTGCTTAGTATTACAACAAAACTGGTAAATTTTTTTCTGAATGCTCTTAACCAAATGACAACTCCACGTCAAAATTCCCTCTCAACAGCTTTCAGGAGTAAACGATAAACGGATTTTCCTTTGAAGTTTAGGAACACTGTAATCTTGAGGGATTTGGAAAGTCACTCCTTATTAGAATTATATAGAATTAGGCACCCTACCCTCTGGAAGGCTTTGAAAGAATTACATTGAAAATCCTCAGCTCCCTCTTTAATCAATATGCCCAAGGAAATCACGTACCACCACAGCTTGACCTCTGCATCTCTCCTTGGGTTGAGTTAGGATCTGGCAGATGAGGGTAACACAGTCTCTGATGGAGGGAGGCTTCGTCTTCTGGATGAAGCAGGATGCTGACCCTGTACTTCTAGCACTTGATCTATTTGTGCATGCTTATCCATATGAGAATATGGTTATGCATATAATGTCCTCCAGAGCAATAAGAGCAAGGATCACTTTGGGGAGTGCCAAAGAATTTGAACTTAAGTTCAGAAGTTGGAATATAATCCAATTTGTTAGTTATCAAAAATTTTTTGTGTGCAATGGCTTTACTATGGCCTCCTGTTATGTGAAATGACCTGATGGTTCCCCAGGCCAGAAACTGTTGGTGAGGGTTGTGGATGCCTGGAAAGTAGCTTCACCTTTGTCAGTCTGACCTTCTTGGAGTCAGTAGAGGTCTGAAAATTGCTAACATCTCCTTCTTAAACTCACTCTGTAAAAATAGATATGCTAGCTGGGTCTGTCAGGGAAAATTAATTTTCTCCTAAAGCTAGCTTCAATATCATGTCAACAGGTTTGCACAGCAATGCTTCCAGATGCACAAACCTGTGTTTGCATGCTAGGGACAGCTTGGGGTTTTGAAAGGACACTGTAATCTCCCAAGCTCAGAGTTTGTTTCTCTGAGAAATGAGAGGAGGTCAGTGTTCTGGCACCCCAGAAGCACAGGGCATGTTAGAGGCCGCCGGTGCCCTCCTCCATGCCCCTTGCACTTTATGCGGCAGCTTCTGCTGATCACTGCCCCCAGCTGAGCTGACAGAGCCCAGGCTGTTTGCTCTCAGCTGGATACAATGACTGAAGAAAATGGTGACGATTTTTCCAGGCGTTGCAGACAGGCTCTTACTCTGCTCGTGCATTTTATTTGACTGTGTCATGCAGTCCCTCATAGCATTCCCACCTCTCCCATTGCAGAGAAGATTTGGTTTCCTGGCTGCCTGTGCCGAGCAGCCTGCTGGCAGACACAGGTCAGTGGGTGAGATAACTAGCTACCCCTCACTGAGACAGAGGCAAAGAGAAAGACCTGATGAGCTATACATATGTATCTACATGCCAGGCACTCGGTAGGTTTCCTACTACTCTAGCTTCTGAACCTCTCTTTTCCATTTGGCTGGCATCTGCCTCTTGTTTCCATAGATCTCACCTGGAGCTTTGCTGTATAAATGTTTTCACAAATGAGTTGTTAAAAATTATGTAATTGCTAATCAAACATTACAAAGCTGCTTTTTTACAGCTATGATTTCTACCTCTTGACTAGAAGACCCTTGGATTCTCATATTTCTGAAAAAGGATTCACTTTCTCCATTTGCTCCTCTCCACATTCCTCATTTAGCTTAATTCCTCCCAATAACTACAATTTTACTGTCCATAATTTGCTCTTATCCCGAACTCTCCTTCCTCGGATGCATGGTAAGTGTAACAGCATTTCTGCCATCCTCAGGTACCAGTCCAGTGTCACTGGCCTCACAGATTCAGTTTTTTCCTGTCTCCAGAGCAGTAACACAAACAGTCCCTCTTTCCTATCATAATCCTCATTATTATCTATACTACAGAAATGTTCAGCCTATGATGGGATTACCTTCCAAGATGAAAAGTAGGATCCCTTAACTTGAAATACCTTCATTACCAAACACATTTATCTCAGCCAATGAGAGACCCCTAGGAGTTCATGTACAGCTTCTGAAGAGTTTGCAAAAGGTGACTAAGAAAATCAAAACTCTACATAGTGTAGAAGAGGCTCTATATGCTGTATATGAGAAATGTCTACAGAGGTTCACACATCTAGCCACTCTGCACCTCTAAAGAGATGAGAACCACTACAGGAGACAAAAGGAAAACCATGACATGCAAAAGATGCCTTTTCACAGGTCTTTTCTATATCCCAGTGTCAAGGATTAATTTTCAATCGTAGTCCATCAAGGATTTAACAATGAAAATTAACTATTCAGTGCCATCTCACAGACTTCCAGCATTTCTGTTTAACTCATTTTTAAATATGACTGCAATGACCAAACCAGAGAAACTGCAGAGCAATCCTGCAGCCACCATCCTCAGATATAGCTCAAGCCACCAACTCAGTCAATACACAGTTTACTTGCCTTTGGGCAAAGCCTATACTGAGCACTACTGCTGATTCTTTATGAACAAAACCTTTCTGATCGTGGCAAACCACTTCTGAAGACAGTTACCTGCAAATTACCAACTGCTGAATGCATTAACAGTGATCAACAAGTAGCTGCTCAACTGTTCTGTTCTTCAGGTTGAAGTCTTGAAATGCTGCAGTTATTTGCCATATGATTACTCTGGATCTTGAAAGAACAGTTCTGCATTTAGTATATGAATAGTGAGCTTAGTATAAAATTAATGTTAATTCCTTGGGGTTTTGTTGTTGTTACTGTCACTGTAATAAGTCATGCAGAAATACCTTTGATATAATAAACCAAAAACTGGAAATTGGATATCTAGTTTAGAAGATAAGCAGAATCTGAAATGATGCTGACAATACATGGGAATGATGCAAACACTTCTTCATCATCTCCTTCATCCTCAGACCAAACTGCCAACAAAGTTCTGGTTTTGGGGTCCTCCATATTCTTCAAACTTTCTGGGTACCCAAAACATTTGAGTGGTAAAATGTCCATTGTTGCCTTGATTAAGTGGAAGATTGTGTGCTTCCTAACAGATACATGGCTAGAACTGGTGATTTATGCACGGGCCTCATGTTTTTGCTCAACTGAAAGTAGGTCAACTTGTTAATGTCATCTGCTTAGTTGTTTACATGTTAAACTCCTAGATATTGTATGTATTTTCAATACATCTAACAGAGCTATTCAGAGAGTGTTCAGAAATTACAAGCTTCAATGTCAAATGAGAAATTATTTATTAAAGAGTAAAAGATGGACATTAATATGAGATTTCTATATTGCATAGCTAACTAGATGAAGGAGAGATGATCCTGTTTGTAATGAAAAAATTAAATCCTGGGCAGGAGTGAATTTTATGCATGAACAAGGCACGGGTTAAAAAAGGTACACTGCTAATATTTGCTGAGGCATTCTTTGCAGAAAAGGTCCAGAGTGAAGCGTCATATGTAGGGACTCTGTAACCTTGAAGACCTAAGTAATAGAGAGAATTTAATAAAAGACATGAAAGGTTATGCCTGTAAAGATATTCTATTACAGAAAAAGTTTCTGTTAATAGCTGGGATCGCCCCTATTAGAAATAAGAGAAGGAGAAAGACTCGGATATACTAGGAGAGTACCTGGTGACTGTGAAGTGCCAGTATATTATGGAAATAAAAAGACCCCAGAGGAATATGAGGATGTACCAGTAAGGAAAATCCTGATGGACTTACCAGTGCCAGACTTTTTCCACAGACACAAGGCTGACCTTGTGTCAGGATTAAATGGGTATATACTTACCTGAACAAATTTCATGCAGAAATTAAAAGGATTCTGACTTTAAGAGGAGTGGATTTCTGGTATCACCTCTGAGTGAAAGAAGTGGAAATAATAAACACCTTAGTTATTTTTAAGATGCAATGATGAGTTCTACAGCAGGATTATTCAGAGCTTTTTAAGGTCAGTGTTAACAGGGGATTAGGCTCAACACCAAATGTTCATCTGTATCCTCTACCCCTTGGTCTATACATCACCATACATACTTACAGTTGCTGCTTCCTGCTGCCTTCAGTCCTGTTGCACATGGAGCATTATGCAGAAGTAGTCCTGTCCTCCAGTTCAGGGCTGAGATACTTTCATCAGCTCTCCTTTTCCACAACACCTTCCACTGGAGACATGAGGACACTGAGAAAAAGAATCATCAGAGCCACAAAAAAAAAATTAACCTTAGTAGAACCGGATCAGGAGCATGGAACTCACTTGAAGCACGTCCTCTGATACTAGCTCAGTTTGTCAGAGCGTGATGTCAATAACACCAAGGCTGTGGGTCTGATCTGGATGGGCCATTCACTGAAGAGTTGGACTCGATAATCCCTGTGGGTGCCTTCCAGCTCAGAACATTCTGTGATCCTGTGATCTCTACCAGTGTTTAGCACAGATCAGTAGCACAGCTATGAAGTGAACCTCCTGGTTGCACCAATGTAGAAGTGTTGGACTGTGTGCAGAGCTATACAAGCATGAACTGGATTCATTTCAGCTAAAACTAAACCAGAGGATGCAATCTAGATGTACACAGATCCTCTCCCATCAAAACTGCTGCTGAGTCCTTGAGACCAGAAGACCCTGGTACAAACTAATTTGCAGCAAATCTCCAAAATGGGAAGAATGGGGCTGGGCTGCTGGATCCACAGGACCAACTGATTTGCTTTATAGGTCTATTCCTGTTGCACCACATTATTGCTTATGTAGATGAACCTGCTTATTCTTATCAGATAGAAATTACCATGTCCCTCAGAACAAAAAAATCTATGTAAAACTGATTTTTTTTAGTCCTTTCTTAGCAGTATTTTATTATGCCTACTACAGATTTCCTGCCAAGTGTTATCAAAGTCCTTACTATCAAATCTAGTGCAAATTGTTCTTTTTCATTTTATTTTGTGGGAAGAGTTTAGATAAGAAACCCTGATGGAGCATGCAAATAAAGATTCCATGGGAGCAGACTTTTCTCAACTGCATTTCAAAACCCTCCCCTGGAAACCTCAATATGGGAATTTCAGATCAGTTTGCAGTCTGACCAGAGTTCTTATACAAAAGTTCTTATCAGACAGCGTTGTCTGATTTCTGCTGTTTCCTATTTCTGCTTCTACCCATCCTTCTTTTGGAACTGCAAAGTCAAGAACAAAAAAAAAGAGGCAATTTTGTTTTACACACTGTTGGCTTTGGAAATTCAGAGGTATTCTCCCCAGTATCAGACAGTTTCTGACTGCAGGCTCTGATCTTCCAGTTGATAGGGTCTAAAATTAGGGTGAATTCTATAATGCTCAAAATGGGCAAACTTATTTACCCTAGATCATTTGTTATTTCTGCCTGATGCTGTGGAATCTCCAGGAGATGTCTGCACAGTATGCATTGCTGAATTATGCAGATAACATATGAATTTAGGGCAGGGGCTGCCTTAAGCAAACACTATCTTGCTATTGTGAATTTAATATTACAACTATTTTAGCACTTTTCTGTCTTTCATCTGCTTACTTTAAAAGCAGCAGTATTTGTTTGCATTGACATTGTAATACCCTCATAATCTTAAACCATAATGCCAATAAACCACCACTGACAGTGTAATGATTCACATTACCATATCATTATAGATGTAAAAGTCAGTCCCACATGCTTCCTACAACATCAGTATTGGGGAGGCAGCCATTAAGATGTCAGTGGTAGAGCAGAGAATCACCATTATAAGCTTAGTCAACATAATAAAACATTGCTAAAGGTAGCTACAGGGCCGTGCTCAGCAGCTGTTTTAAAATATAAACTTCACAGCAGTTTAAAAATAAATTTTAAATTAGTCAAAAGCTTGAATCCACATTAAGAACTGATGTTTATGTCAGCAAAAAGAAAAAAAGTCTCTATTTGAGACTACCAGGGGTTGGGGATTTCTTTAATGTCTATTGTGAAAAGGCATATTTTAAAAATCTTTTTCAGTATATTTTAAATGAATGAAAAATTGAGGGACAAGAATTTTACTCAAACTGTAAAGTCTTGCTGTTTATTGACAGCAATGGAAAAGCTGTGCTTAAAATGAGAACACCCAGGTTGTTTATAAGTTGCTATAGCTGAATCCAGTGCTGAAATATTTACACAAAGAGATTTATATTCTATAGTATACACAATATATTCAGGCCTTTTGTGGCCATTAGTATAATTCAAAGTCATATCCGATTAATCTTTTGCAGGAGCTTTTTTAAAGCAATTTAAGACCAAGTAGACTGATGATAAGTAATTAATAAAGATTCTGGCAAAAAGAAGAAGTTACTTTAATTTGGAAAGTATAGAGGATGGAAATTGGCAAACTCAAATGGGAATAAGGAAGAGAAAACCACAGAGCAACAAAAAAATAGTAAAATAAGAACATTTACTTCAACAGCAACTTACATCTATGGATATTGCTTTCATGGATGTGCTATAAAAGCATAATCATATTGTTACATTTCTTTATGTCTTGTACATAAAAATCAGAGTGGCTCTTCTTAAGTGAATTTTAACCATCAAAAAATTCAGATAACACAGAAAAAAACTTTGTTTCCTCTCTGTTTCTTAACTAGTCTTCAAGAGTAGATCATGGAGCTCTTGTCTTTATGGCTCAGCCTGTATTGAAGCAGGGAGCACCCTGGTTTCACTTACATTTCTTAGATGGGTAACTACTTGACAGGACAAAGAACTTCTTGAAATCGGCCCTTCACCTGACCGCATGCAATAGGGTCAGGGTGAAGCACCATTAATACATAACACGGGGCTCCACTTCTACAAAGTATTTTGTTGTCCAATGGGGAATTTGACAAAGTCAAATTTTTAGCTCTCTATGAAAAACCTTCAGACACAGTGGAAACTCAGTTGGAAATATTTTTTCGGGTTATTTTTCTAACACCCACAGTGAAACTGGAGTAACCAATTGTCAAATGCCTGCATGGGAAGTTTTCCAGTGAGGTTAGAGGATACAACAGAAGTTATTTTGACCCTGTACTACAGATGATTCAAATTTAGTGCTTTATTAAAATGTATCATAACTATTGTTTTCAATATGATCTACATGCTGTGCAGGGGCATATAATCCTCTCTTTAGATGCATGATAGTTCTGACTGACTCAGGATTTAAGAATGGAAGATGGTGGTCCTTGACCCTATCTGTACACACACTTGTGTATGTGACCATCTGTATAGTCACATATGCTGCTGAATGCATGTTTAGGAAGAAAGGCAAAACAAAGATCAAGGTTAATTATTTTTCTGTAAGAAGCAGAAGAGTTGTATTGGTCAGACCTTTATATGCTACTACTTTATTTTTGTTACCTTGGAAATAATACCTAAATTATCATTAACATACAGTGCTCAAAGTAACTTCCACATAGGCTATTTTTTTCAACTTCAAGCATCTAAGCCTTTATCAATGTTGAACTGACAACTTTCTCAACTCAAGCAGTGCCACATTGGAGGCACTGCAACATTTGCCTTCCTCCTTGTGATGGGCTGATACTGACTGGGTACAAAGTGCCTGCTAAAAGTGCTCTATCAGTCCCCTCCTCAGCTGGACAGGGGAGAGAAAATAAAATGAAAGGTTCATGGGTCAGGATAAGGAAATAGAGGAATCATTCAGCAGTTACCATCACAGGCAAAACAAACTTGACTTCAGGAAATTAATTTAAATTTTTGCTCATCAAATCAGAGTAGAATAATGAGAAATAAAACCAATTCTTAAGCCCCCACATAAATCCTTTCTTCTTGGGGTCATCTTCACTCCCAAATTCTCTTCCTTCTCTCCTCAGTGGCATAAGGTGACAGGAAATGAGGGCTGAGGCCAGTTCATCACACCTTGTCTCTGCTGCTGCTCCCTCCCCAGGGGGAGGACTCATCACTCTGCCTGCTTCAGCATGGGGTCCCTCCCACAGGAGACAGTCTTCCACAAACTACTCCAAAATGAATCCTTCCTACTGGCTGCAGTTCTTCATTAATTGCTCCATTGTGGGTCCCATCTATGAAGTGCAGTCCTTCAGGAACAGGCTGCTCCAGCATGGGTCCCCAGCTGCATCACAAATCCTGCCAGAAAACTTTCTTCAGTGTGGGTTTCTCTCTCCACACAGCCATAGGTCCTGCCAGGAACCAGCTCCTGTGTGGGCTTTCCATGGGGTCACATCCTTCATGGGCATCCACCTGCTCCAGTGTGGGCCCCCCAGGGTCTGCAGGTGGATCACTACTCTCATGGGCCTCCATGCAGGACAGCCTGATCACCACCATCTTCCTTCACCGTGGGCTGCAGGGGAATCTCTGCTCTGACACCTGGAGCACCTCCTTCCCACTGACCTTGGTGTCTGCGCAGTTGTTTCTCTAAAATATTCTCAGTATTCTCTTTGGGTGCAATTACTCTTGTGCAGGAACTTTCTCCCCTTCCTAATCTGTTATCCCCGTGGCACTGCCACCATAGGCTCAGTCTTGGTCATCAGTGGATCCATTTGGAGCCAGCTGCCATTGGCTCTCTCCAACATGGGGGAAGTTTCTGGCAGCTTCTCACAGCAGCCACCCCATAGCCCACACACACACACACATTAAAACCTGGCTATGCAAACCCAAAACTCCTTCAGTCAGAGATCCCATTTACACACAAAGGGCTTCAAACACTGCAGTGTGAAGGGCAATTAACCACTGAAGGTCAGACAGATTCAAATACAGGGTCCAACCCTTCCACACTATCCTTCCAAATGTTTAAACACATTTCACTGCTGTTTTGCAAATTATCTAAGACTTAACAGAAGGAAGTCCAGGTTTCTGTAGATACCAGGCATATAAACTGTATTTATAAATCATATTATCTGATGGGTAACCTTAGGAAAGTCAACCTTTCATTTTAGAATTAAAAAAAATTGAGGTAATTCAAAAATATGAAGGGTTTTTACATTTTTAACAGGTGGAATACGTGTACTTTGGAAAGATACTCCTTTTTAATGTATCGCTAAATTTTATGTATGAACTACCTGCTATCTCTTAGGAAGTTCTGGCAGGACTTTTTATCTATATTTCATTAGATTTCTGAATCCTAAAGAAATATACCCACAAAATTTTAACACTTGGATAACACACGGATAGCACTTGATCACATCCTAAAGTAGTAGCTAAAAAAGTTTAGTCCCTTTCAGGAGACATTGTGATGAAGCATTGCCAGATTTTGGAGAAGGCACTTATGAGCCATGCCTCCCCTGCCAGCTCTGAAGCAGCACAGTATCCTCCTGTTTATGAAGACTGAGGATGATGAAGGTTTCTATAGGTCAGTAGTGGGCTTAGTTTACATTTCTTCTTTTTTGGAAGAAAAATCAGTGTAGCTGAGTAAGGTTATAGCAAAAATAGAGAGCACCAAGTTCATCTGTACTTCTGTGGCTGGCACTCATCCTGTAATGGCAAAGGGTCCACTTCCCTCCCCAGATGTCTTCATAGCTATTGTTTTTAACAGGATTTTATCAGCTTTTCCACTCTTTAAACATTGTCAGTTAGTGCTAGCCAGACTTCACAGTTAATTGTATTCTAATCTACCCAATTATTCCCCTATTCCCACAAAGACTTACACATGTGGTTAATTTAAAGTTTCAGGCAAGTGTGAAACTCTTCTGTGTCTGAGCCTGCCTGCTTCTAATGAGTGAAAAACCAAATGCTTTTCTTTCTGAAATCCCTCCTCAAGAGCCACAGCTTTCTCTTGGCCTTTCATCATTAATCTCAGCTCTAGTGTTATGCACTATCTCACCCATGCCTGATCATTAAACCTAATAAAGCAAAGTGAAAAACAAATCCAAAATAAAAGCCAAAGGGAATCAAATTACCTGATGGCCATGCTTTGTAAATAATGAGTCTTTCATGAAACAAATTCTCTTTCTTTTGCTTTGTGTTGTTTCCTTTCCTCTTTCACCCCACTGTGACCTTTCTTAGCCAATGTAATTC
Source organism: Erpornis zantholeuca (assembly GCA_013400515.1). NCBI lineage: Eukaryota > Metazoa > Chordata > Aves > Passeriformes > Timaliidae > Erpornis > Erpornis zantholeuca. The sequence continues at coordinate 50,115 of VZTN01025024.1, forward strand.
ATTCTGTTGTCTGGTTTTTAAGCATCCTAAGGCAGGGACTTTGTAATCTCTACAGTCTGCACAGCACCATGCAACCTCAGAAGAGTGTGTAAATATTAATCAACACACATTCACATTCAATGAAATCAAAACCCTAATTTTATGAATCAATAACACTGTCTCACTGGGTATGAAACAGTAGTAATCCATGGCCACAAAATGCAATCCTTTCAAAAAGTGGTTTCAAATGGAGCTTTCATGAGCAGTATGAAAAATACATGCAAACAAAGATACAGACATCTAGTAAAGCACTGGTTTGCTGCATGAGCAGTGTTTATTTACTTTCACCCACCAAGAAAAATGCTGTCAACTGCTGGCCCTCAACCTGTTCCCAATGATTTTAAACTCTGTTTGGAAAAGTTTTCCTAAATGACTTTTCCAAACTTTAAGATACTCTTAGCCTATCATTTCTCCCTTTCTCTGCCATTCCCTTAGTGGTGTTAAAACATCACAAAAATGCAAAAAAAAATTGTAGAAATTAGAAAACAAGAGATTTATGATACTTCTGTGCAACCTCATTTTATCTTGCCTGTGTCTCATGCTGCAAGCTTCGATTCCAAGACTTTGCTCTATGATTTCTTACAAACCCCCTCCAACTCCTGGAAGCCAAGAGGAAGGGTTTTTCAGATCAATCAACCAGTGAGTGCAGACAAGATGTTGAAGCTGATGGTAAGGATCATACCTGCATCACAGCATGTCTAGCATGACCAGACTAATGAATGAACTACGACCCTTTCAGGCAGAACACATACTCTTTCTTGCCTTGATTCACTATTATCCTCTGCACTGCATGGACTCAGGGCCTTCTGGAAAAAAACCCTGCCTCTGACTGCGTCATTGTTAGCCTAAGCTCTTAGCGACTTTTCAAGGGTTTGGTGGATTGTTTCTCTTGGGAGCAGAAGAAATTAAAGAAGGAAACAGATATTTGTCTGTCTAAGTCTCTCTAACAAGAAAAAAAAACCAAGACTTTTGTCCTATTTCTATGGATACATGCATGATCAAATATATATTCCAGCCCTCTTCCCACTCTTCAGTGTGTTGCCTAAATATCACTGCTAATTTTATACCAGAGTCCTGTAGTGTTTTACTGTTTCTCTCATAAACACTTCCCTTTTTCGCTTTACTGAAACAGTAAACTGTAAAACAGAAAATACTCTTGAAAGCATGGCTACCATATATCAGATTGTTGGCTGTATTTGGTTATTTTCTGGAAATATTAGCTGGGAAGGGTTTGAGGAAGGGAAGAGATTGTTGCATTTGCTGGACGTCCAGACATGCGGCAACTTATGGGAATTGCTACACAGTAGCTTTATCTGACTAGCCAGAAACCTGGCAGCCCCAGGGTCTACCAAATTAATGGCGTGTGTGGTACACAGATGGTTCATGTACATACAGTAAGTATGATGTGAACTGGAAGTGTCAGAGTAACGATGCACAGATTTAGACCATGAAATCCCTCAGACACACAGCAGCCACACTTGAGATCCTCTGGCTCAAAGTCTGCCAGATTTGAAGGTAGCATTGAACTCTGGGGTACAACAGTACTCTCTCCTCTATTTATTCCGCAAAGGAACAATTTTTCTATTTTTTTCTGAATTAATAATTTTTCTGAATTTCTCACTCCTAGCATAATACAATTAAACATCATGTCATCCTGTAACAGGTCTGCCCCAAGGGAAGTTAAATTTCTTCTTAGCCTGTGTGGTGCTAGGCTTTGGATTTGTAGCTTTAAAAACGTCCAGAACTCACCAATGTTTAGACTGAGGAGTGCTTGCACAGCATCAAGGCTTTCTCTCCTGCTCTGCCCTCTCATTACCCTGCAGTGGGTAGGCTGAGATGGGCAAGAAGTTGGGAAGGGATATGGCTGTGACAGCTGACCAAAACTGGCCAAAGCAATACTCCATGCCGTATAATGTCATGATCAGCAATGGGTTAGAGGAAAAAAGGGGTGGAGGGGCTTTGGCTTGCAAGGCTGATGTTGCTCAGAGGCTGGCTGGGCATCAGTCTGCTGGTGGGAGGTGATTATTGCCTTTGCATCACTCGGTTTTGCCTGGGTTTTTCCATTTATTAAGTGTCTTTATCTCGACCTATGAGTTTTCTTGCTTTTTCTCTTCCTGTTCTCTCCTCTGCCATGAGCAGCTGTGTGGGTGCTTTGCTCCTGGCCAGGGTCAGCTCACAGCACATACCAGTGTGTGCACAGGCAGTGCGTTGAGTGGAACACAATGTGTCAAGAGCCCTACCTCTCACATTTCAGGTGGATTTGAATGTGCAATCATCAGGCCAGGCTTGTACATGCTTTCACAGCTAGATTGTCTTCTTCTTCCCCCAGCAGCCCTTGTGTTTACTTTAGCACACATTTAACTGGTGGGTTTGGCATCTGTGTGTTCGTTGTCCTGGAATTCTCAGAGCAGGGCCTTGGGCCCCATTTGTTTCCAGGCCCTGCTTCCCCAAACCCTCAAAAGGATGTGATTGTCCTGCTAATATCCACATGCCCTAGCTTACACTTATTCACTGTCTTAATTGTCCTTCAGGATCTCATGTGCACATCCTGCTTGTCCAGGTATTTTGTCCCAGGACCTGCTCCTCAGAAGGGATCTGGTTCCCACCATCCTACCCCATAGCTCTCCTCCTACCCAGAGCCAAGCATCAGCACTGGGAGCAGAGATGCAATGCTCCTACTTCCCTTCCTGTGCTCAGGAACACAACTGCAATCACATGTTAAATGATTTACCTGTAGGTTTGTGACCTGCCAGCCATCACAATTTTACCACTAGTTTAAGAGTGTTAGTTTTTCATGCTGTTTCTCTAAAGTAAATTCCTTATTTCTTTAGGATAAGCAAGTTTATAGTGCTCTTGAGTGAGGGGGGCATTCTCAGTAGGTAGCTATGTGAGTCTGAATAGCTCAAGTGCCAGATGATTCGTTTTAAGGCATGTATTTATTTACAGTTCTCAGGATCTTTAGGCTCACATGATTTTCTTTGTGATCTGCATCATTAAATGTTTTTATTCAAGATGGTGTCCAGGATCAATGAACGTGTAGTTTACTAGGAGATTCCTACTGAATCTTTTTTGTTTAGTAGCACTAAACATACCATCTCTTTTTAGAATGAAAATCAGCCTCTGTGAAGGCAGCAGGAGTTTCATCATTGATTTTAACAGTACAGCTTTCTGTCTTTTCGTATAAAAGAATCACTTACTTCTCAGTTCCAGCAGAAAGGAACTGAGATGCTGAGGCTTGGTTTGGATCCTGATTGATCTCCAAATCCCTTGTGCAACCACCCAGGCAGCAGAGCTCTACTGTAAGTCCAGGAACAAGGATGAATTCCACTCACCTCCAAAAGAGAACAAGGATAAAGCAAATGTTTGGAGGGTTTAAAGTCTTTAGGGACCAGAAGAGTTCATTCTTCTTATTTCCCTTAGCTGCTATTGTAAGGTTTCCTTCACTGTGAGGCTGATCCAATTGCCACTGAATGTCACTAGCAAAACTGCAAGTGACTTGTAAGCCAGAATACATTGGAAGGTGATTATTGTTATTGTTACATAATATAGAAATTAATTTTGAAGAACTTTTTGAAAAGAATGTGTTCCCTCTGCACTGTTACCTAGTCTGAAGAAGTTCCAGCTTTCAGCAAATAGCACAGAATGACAGCTTCAGAAGTGTCTTACTAGCTCCCATTTCAAGGGATGTCATTTTTGCCTTCACTGTGCCTGTTAATGTGCCCTGACTTCAATGGGCTTTGCACATATCCTTTTGGTGATAAAAGCAGTCCTACCACCAATAAAGCACCACAGAGAGTGACAGCTTGTAGGAGAAGTTCACCGTTACTAATTAAACCCACATATTCAATGCTGGGGTCTTGCTGCCTCACCAGGTACATCATAGGACTGTCTGGAGAGAGAAATCACAAAGAAAAATATTTAATTGGAATTTGCCAAAAATTCCCCCAGCATACAATTTTTCATAGAATTACTCAAAACCAGCAAATTACTGAAGGTTTGAAGGGCATGAGCTCTGGACAATAGTGCTAGTGCATCATATGCTGGCAGTAAGTGTGTAAGGGCAGCTGCTTTTCACTTTCCTTGCCCCATGTCAGTTCAGTGTACATGAAGAAAGAGATTTTTGAAGAATATTTTTAGAGCTTTACTGTTTGGAGGCTCCAGAGTAGGAAATTAGCATTGCAAATAGAGATCACACTCCTGGAGATCCTTTCCATCATGTCTGACAGTATGAAGTTCCCCCACCCTACACACTTACTGTTCACCCCTTCTATTTTGCTAATTTCCCTGCCTGAGAGTCACAAAAAATTCAATTCTACCCTTTGAAATATGCATATTCACAGATTTCTTCATTTCTTCTTGTTGGACAATGAAGTTCTTTTCCCAGGCTAAGTACTTACACACCTTTAACCTTTGGGTCAGCATCTCTGTGACAGAGAGATCAGAGAGATCAGATCTTATCACACAACCTTCTAACTCTTGCATTGCACCGAAAGGACAGTCAGCAATCTTTTTGACAGCAGATTAAGAAGTAAGGAGCTTAAGAGAACATAACTTTCAGTGCCCTGCTAGTATGCTTTGAAACCAGTCCCGGTGTATATTTTCAGTTATATATTTTTAAAAACTCAGTACACACAGAGTGGTCTGTTTGCCCTTTCCTTACGCAAACGCATTTGCCTTCTGCTAATGGGACTAGCAGAGGCAAGAACATCTGGGTTGTAGGCACTAGGAATCTTCGGGGTCCTCAGCACTCCCAGCTGTGTAACTCACTGTTTCAGCACGCTGCCAATGAAAACTCAGAGAGTATTTCCCCTTCATTCTGCGCTTTTCCTTCGGAAGTGTAATGAACCGTCTTTCAGTCAAAGCTAAATATTTTACTGTGGATGCAAATTTTTCACTAATGAGTGAATAGCAGACACACATTTTTCATTTGATAACATTGATGTGCTTAACACTGTCATTTAAAAAATATATATTCATATAGCCATTTAAAAATAACCAGCACCATTGTCATAATTATATTTTCATATGTTCAGCAGTGCCAGCAATTAACTATGAATGTAAATGTAATCAAGCACACTACCACACTTTTAACAGCTAAAGCAGTTTCTGCAATTCTTTTGTGCTGGCAATGGTCTGTGGTTTGCTTTTAAAGAAGCTCTTAAGGGGAGTCTTTTCCCAGCTAATGTGTTGGCTCACTAGCACATCACATTGTCCCAAGTCTGCTGAAACTCATGGGGAAAACTTGCTCAAAAAAAAAGGCATCCTAATCCGACTATGGGAAGAAAAATGAGTGTTTGTGTGTGTCCTCTCTCAAAATTGTGGGGAGTGTAGGAATGACTGAAAGTAGTGTGCAAGAATGGATTTCTTTGGGGAAGTACTAAGCAAGTTCTCCAACACCTCTCTTAGCACACATGATCTGTATGTTCCTACATCACACAATGTAATTGCAACCTTTTTTCTATATATCCCCTTCCCCAATCTCCTTGGTTCAGCTTCCACCTGCCAGATGAGAGAAACTTTTGGTAATGGTCTATATGTTTAAGGAAAAAAACCCCAAACCATGTTCACAGTAGGAAAGAGTACATATGGTCAGAACACAACTTACTGCAACTTGATTATTTCACTTTGGTCTTGCCACAGATCCCAGCTCTCCTTGTGTCTCTCACAGTGCCTCTTGCATCTCTCAGATTCTCACCTCCTTGGAGACCACAGGTCTTCTCTAAACTCCCAAGACTGCATATCAGCAAAAGTATGTCAGGCATATAAGTGCTGAATTGCATAGCTGTAATATGATATCATTTCCTTAGTATGTGTTGGAAGAATGGAAGGATTTTCTTACAAAATCTATTCAGTGTTCTCACAAAATGCCCTGCTGAGAGTCCTATCATCCTTCAGAAAAGGCATAAGATAACCAAGACTGGGGCACAGAGGCCTGTGCCTCAAAAAAAACATGCTGTGGAAGGACTTGCTTCAGGGTTGAAATGGCAATTTACTCTCTGGACTCCCTCAGGTAGTCTGTATTTCTGCTGTGAAAAGGAGATGTCAGCAGCCATGTAAGCACCCTTTCCCAAGAAAAGGGTGAGTACAACTTGATCAGTGAAACCAGACCACCAGATGCCTGTCACTTGGTAACAGGCTTTGTAGCAGAATAGGACTGGACACTGTGCTGGATTTTAAGCAGTGGCCTGAGGGTAGAAGCACCCATGTGTCCGAGTATCAGGTATTACTTTTCATTGATTTGACAGGGAAACTGTGCTCTGTTCTGACACACTGAAAAGCAAAGACCATATGAGAAGTTTCACCACTGAATACATCCCATAGGGGTCTAAAGACCCGAGGCACTTGATTAGACATGTCCAGCCTTCAAGTTCAAGCAATACAAATCACTGCAAGGAGAAAGCTATGCAAACTGGTTAAGTCATTTATTATGAACATACTGATATCTGTCTGTGAGGTGAAGATCATGACTAAATTGTTCTATTTTTAATGGTCAGCCAGTTTTGCTTATCAGGATGTTTACTATATCTCCCACAGCTCACAGGGGTCATCAACAAGGTCACTGGCAGGTGATGAGAAGACTTCTCAGCTGGAGACAGGTGCCAGAGTTCCTCATAAGTGTCTTCCTGCAAATTCATGTAACAATTTTTTTCATGAGCTATTTTGTTTCTGCCTGTGATGCCAGGATGATTTTTTGCTTTGTCTTTTATACCCCTCTTATATACTCTTTTATATAGTTTTATGTATTCTTAGTGCTTTTAGCCTACATACTTGTAATTTTCCAAGCCTGATAACTTAGCTGAGACCCACTGTACTGTTAAACCAGGAGACCAAACATCCTGGAAGTCCCAGACACCAAGGTCCTCTCCAAAACATATTTTTGTAAACTAAGATAGGCCCATCCAGGGGGAAGGTTCCTCAGAACAGGGGGTTCATTTGAGCCTCTCATTGGAGAATCTTTGATAGATATGCTAATTTACAAGGCCTATAATTGTGTGTGTGTGAGGGGCAGTGTGGGCATTTCAGGGCATTCCACCTGGACAAAGTGCTGCACCCAAGGATCCTTAAATAAATACCGAGGTAAAAACCCTTTTCCACATAAACCGTGTTTTGGTTTTAATTTTAAGACCAGGGAAAGGCAACACCTGATGAAAACTTCACTGTGTCAGCACCAGCAGGACCAAAGACTTCAATTCAAGTTTCACTTCTTTGTGAGCAGCATGGAGAATGCTTTCATGCACCCCTGCACCTCCTATTTTCAATCAACTCTGGAAGCAGAGTTGAACACAACAAACATAACTTCTCCACTGGCATCTCTCCATGTTAGGAAGAGGAGGAAGGTGTCACAACAAAAGGTTATTCAGGCAGATTTTCAGACTGAATCCTATGCTTTTGAGATTAAGGCACTGGCAATAAAGGACATCTGAATACTGTCATACACAAAATTGTACAGGAATGACATCTGTCTCTTAAGAAAAGAGAAATAAAAAAGAACAAGTAGCCTACAAATTCTGACTCCTCAACAGATTTTCTTGCTTGATAAAAAAATGCCTGGAGAAATAATGAGGAGAACAGTATCTTCGCTTCTTTAAACTTAGTTCTGGTGCAGTGACAAGGCACAATATCATTAATATTATTTTTCTTTAATGGTTTTGGATCATTAGTTGTCATCATAGTAGATTGCCCTAACTAGTTATGAAATTAAATGTATGTAAATGGAAGCATGATCAGTAAATTTAACTTACTGATTCCCTAATGGGCTCATCTCTATCTTCAGCTTGGTGAAATCAGTAGTAACTGGCAGGACTCAGTTTAAAGACCATCAAAGCTAGCTCAGGATTGTTTATTTGGGCTCCAAGACTTTTGAGTCAGTTTCATGCAGCATGTCCATTGACACTAAAATATGAAAACTCATTTTTCAGAGATGTCTTGGTGGATACATGTGTGTACACACGCTATGTTGTATACAATAATTCAATTTTGTATATATCAGCCATTTCATTTTACTTTCTTAAAGAGGTGTAAATATAAAAGATAGTTTCAACGGCTGAATTCATGTGTGTGCATAAAATGAATTGCTGGCAGGGTAATAGAAATTATGATAAGGTGTGTTTCCACATGTAATGGAATAGAGTATAAATTTTATGATTATGCTCTCTGACAAATAAATAATACAAATTGTCCAAAGGGCCCTTGCAAATATCAGGCAATACTTCTCTGGTTCTGTAGCTTCCAGACTGCTACTGGGCTTGTGCTACTCTTAAAAAACAGAAAATTCTATAGGAGCTGCTTTACCTTTTTCACTATTCTGCCTTTTGTACTAAACAGACATTAGAACCAGAGTTTGTGCAGAACCATTCAACTCTAGAGGATGAACCAAATGCATCATATTTTGTCACTTTTTTCAGTGGTGAAGCTCTTAGAACTGTTCTCTGACCAGAAATACAGCATAAAAAATTCAGCAGTTCTTTAAATAAAGTTTTCCACAGATGATCACTACTGAAGAAATGTGATCCTGCTTGATATTCAGTATATATTTTCTCGTGACAGTTTTATGGTACAATTAAATTTCATACTTTCTTTTCTACCACTCTGAATATGCATTAGAAAGCCGAGCATCATAATTCTAAATCAATTGGGTTGATTTGCTTGTTGAAATTCAGTTATTGCTTCTTTATGTGCATTTCAAAGAAAGGCCATTGGCTGTACCAGTATATTTAGAGTCAACACATGGTCACTAAAGGTCTAGGGCACATCAAGATTGTATTTCTAAGCTCAAGTTATACATTTTATGTGAAAAATGAAACACTGTAATTCTGAAATGGTTTATTGGAGTAACAAACTGTAGAGAAACAATAGAGCTAATGGAGGACTAGGGAGAGAGGCAGATTATGGAACACAGTGTGTATTACTTGAAAATTATACTGATATTTAGATGGACATAATAACTTAATAAGACTCATTTGAATGCAAAAGAATGAACATTGAGTTGATATTAACTTTTAATGCTTGTCATTTTATGTTAATTTATATTTTTAAATTATAGTCATTTTTTTGTAATCAGACTGGCTAATTATACCTCAAACATGTAAATTTAACACGATGGCAAAACCAAATTAAAAAAAAATTCAACAATTCAACCAAGTACTTGGTTATAAAGACCTATAATTCATTCAAACCGGATTCTGGCTGAGTTCCTCCACCACACAAATCATTATGCTTTGCAGTAGCAGAATCGTTCGATTTCTCTGGGATAATTTCTTTAGTTGATTTTACAAGGTGACAGTGCTAATGCACCCCATTTGTGCAATCTTTTCCTGATCACCAATTTGACAATTTTTGAAGAAATCCTTCATCTAACCTTGATATTTGCAAATGCAGTTTTCAAAGATTCCCTCATGCTAAAAGCATCATTAACAAAAACATATTTTTCTTGCACCAAAATGGTCACAAATTGGGATCATAAGCTCTGTTCTTAAATAGTACACAGTAAGCTATTTTTGTCAATATTAAACATCTACTAACCTTCTAAAATCAAAATGTAAAGTTAGTGCCATACATTTTATATATCTGATTCCCTTCAGGGCAATTATTTTCCAACACATATTAAACAAAGTTACTGTGTCTAAGCATGACAAATAGACAGAACCTTATGTGGAAAAAGAGCACTTGTTTTTCTTAACTTACACTTTGGAGTTAGAGTTTATTTCATTTCTTTTATTGTGTTTCCAGAATTGAAATAATAAATTCCTTCTGTCAACTCTGTTCAGATAGCTGTTTAAAGGCTCATAACTCTTTAAAAAACCTAAATATTTTATCTTGAATGACCTTGAGCTTCATCAAATTGGGAGATACTGTGCACAAAGCTTTATGCACAGTGTTGAGCTGATAACCTTGTTGCACCCGCCCTCTACTCATTTGAAGTTGTTTCTTTAGCAAGTGTTTGTGTAAGGAACCAAATCATTTCATGAAATAGTTTTTTCCTTTCATATGACTGAGCAGATGAGATGATTAATATATACAGCAATTTGAAAGTCCTTACTCCTTCAGCAGGTAATTCCTTCTCCTCCTTCTGCCTTCCTTTAGGGCCAGCACTTTATTCATGTTGTCTTTCATAACACAGATTGCAGTAAAATCAGTAAGCTAAATTTAAACAAGGAAAATACTCACTCCAGCAAAACTCCAGGTGATTTGAGAGGAAAATTTCTCCTAAATACCAATTGAAAGTTGAACTATCACTTTGGGGGCAAAAAAATATACAGTTACTGCAAATAGCTAGGTTAGGTGAAGTGAACCCCTGCTTCACTTACCTTCATGGAAATGTCAAAGCAAAATGTCACTCATCCGTGCCTATAATCCATGCAAAGTCCCGATGGCACAAAACTGTAGGTTGGGTCTCCTACAGCGTTGAGAAAGCAGAAGTTCTCCATTCTGCCTGCCTATGAGGGCTTTTGAGGAGCAGCAGGATGTTACAGCACCCTTGCTCAGGCGCTGCAGAGCTGAGGCAAACATGCTACAGGGTCAGTGGCCCCATGGGTTCACCAACTGCAGCCAAAGGCTACAGGGGCAGCAGGTCAGTGGGAGGTTTGTGGTGGGTTTCCAGCACTGCCCACCGGGACAGCAGCAAAGCCAAGGGCAGCCTAAAAGTGATTCTCTTTCCCATCAGGAGCAAAACTGTCAGTCTGTGGCAAGAGCTTTGTATACCTTATTTTCTCTAACCTTTCTATGTGTGTAGGTGGCCAAACTTACAATCATGCTCACAGCTAATTAATAATCTGTCTCATTCAACAGAGATTGTTCAAGCACCTGTATAAATGGCTCTGCTCTAGCCTCTCTTATCTGCTCTCCAATTGGACCCATAAAATGCACGTAATAGCAGTAACAGAGCACCAAGGTTTACATACCCTCAATGCAAAGCAGTGAAAATTGAAAAATTTTGAAATTTGCAGACCATCCTTATGATAAGAACGTATCTTTTCAGTGGCTCAGAGCTGATTTTCTTTTATTAAAGCATCTTCCATAATAGCTAGTGCATACTTACCATGCTAGTTACTTTTTTGCAATTATGTTATTCAGAAATAATTGGATTTCTGAGTTTAATTGGGCTCTAAATTAGCCATAGCTTTCATAAAAGCTATTACAGAGATTTCTAATAGCAGCTTTTCCTGCTATTTAAGCACAGAGTATTTCAATGAGAGTGATTCACCAGTGTAAAAAGTCTTGGCTGCTGTGAACTCTAGCACAAGTTCAGATTAATTATGGCAATTCATGCACCATCCTTTTGTAATTAAACATTTGCTCAAAACATTACCCAAAGTGTATAACTGTGTCAAACAACTGGTTGTCCTTCAGAAAGATATGATTTTGTTTTCCAACTCTTTGGCAGATTAAGAAGTTTTATGGCAGGTTGGCTCCTGATCATCAAGTTCAGAAGCAGAATCAGCACTTGTTTGCTCTCACCAGTCTTTTCACCAGCTCACATGGGAGCTTCCTAGGAGGAAGCTCATGAAGTGTCCCTCTGATGTTCCTCCCACCCAAGGGGTCCTGTGTTCCACGTGCTGACCACTCCTGCACATGTGCTTGCATGCAAACGTCCCACTATTGGCAAAAACAGAGAAGTAAAAATGCAATCAGCTATTTTGGAGAATATCCTGGGGCAATTTCTTTGACTTTGCTGCACATGACTGAGGGGTGTTGAAGAGGTGATTCAGGGTTAAGAGAAACAGACCTGGCCCTTGTGCTTTTCCCTGGTTTCTGTCAGTGGCACTTCTACTCCAATGCGGCAATATCTGTGATCCTCACAATCTTCACCATAACCTGTAGGCTAGGCTGCATTTTAGGCACCACTTTGATAAGGAAAGGCCTTATCCTACCAGACAACATAACTCCTGGACCATAATGATGCCTTCCATACTGATGTCCTAGCCTGGTGTGGGATAGAGGATAAGACAGCAATTATTTCCCTGTCAGCTGATTTCTGCTGACCGCCTGGCCATGAGTGCCATGTTTGCTGCACTAGTTGAGAGAGGCTAAAGTTTCCCTCAGTCCTTCCTCATTTAGTCCCAGGTGAAAAATGAAGCTTCTCCCAGATCCACAACTCAAGACTATGTTAATTGTGTAATACTGGACTTGAGGATGGAGTGTGACCTAGCATGTCAAAACTCTGAAAGGATTTGAGAAGGCAGACTGATTGGGCCTTGTTTTTTAGAGAAAAAGTTAGCAAGCCTCTACCTGGTTTTTTTTTGCCCTGGGAAATGGATAATCTAGGAAAATTTAAAATATATTGTGGTAAATTTGGCTTATTCTCTAATGCACTCACTCTTCTGATGAAGCCCACTTCTTACCCAAGGATACTGCCAAAGGAGACAAGCCCCATATTTTTAAAATTATCCCAGAAAAACCAGAACACTCTTCCAGTGATTCATATAAGTCTGAAAAATGTTTGCCGACATAACAAATGTTGGAATTCAGCCCCAGATTAAAACATGAGAATCTGGATGCCTGCAAATACATATTTTCATGTGAACTAGGTAACCAAGCTTCAATTTTATCTCCTCAGTTTTAGTCAATACACTCAAATGAGAAAAGTAGGATTAAGCCCACTGTACTACAGACACTTCAGGGCTCAGCTCTGTACCTGAATGCAGGTGCTCAGAGGTACCCGAGGAGCCCTGGGGATCCCAGCTGCCTTTTGGGTGTTGATGCTGGAGGGTGTGCATCTCGCAGGGTGCAGCTCTCACAGCTGCAACCCCACTTCCATGACTGGGGCACTTGAAGTTGCACAAGAATCCTGCATTTACACAGCTGAACTGATATCAAGAAGGCAAAATATTAAAAGAATTTTGGACACTCAGGGACTTCATAGGAGATCATAAGGTATCACCACCAACTTAATTTATTATGTTACTATGAAGTCCAAACAATATCAGACCCGAAAGACATGACATAAATCCAAATTTGCCAAAATTAAATATGAAGGTTGAAACAATTCAGTTAAACTTTTTCTCCTGAATTTTTTTCCTTTTCTTTCAAAGAAGTCCCCTAGTGACAAGGAGCTCCCTTCACAGGTACACTTTAGGCAAATGGTGAGTGATAACATTTCAGTGTCTTGCTGCAGATACTTTTTGGCTTTTTTAATCCATAATAGCTTGGAAGATTCTTTGAGATCTACTTCAAAGCTGAGAACATTTTTTGGAAATTCATTTGCTAAAGCACATTTTTTCAATTACCTGAGAAAATTCAAGGCTCTTCTGTGTAATAAGTGAAAAAAAGTGTCAAGTCATGTGTCAACCCTCAATCCTTTTCTAGACAACAGCAGTTTCATAACTGACTTCAACAGAAGCAAACTTAAACCTTCTAATTCATTATTCCAGTTTGCATCAGACAAAAAACCTTTACTAAATTGTAAAAGTAATTTGGTGATTTTAACCTAGTTAAATGATTTTAAAAATGTAATCAGAGGAGATGTCTTATTAAAAAGCAGCATTAAAGTATATTAACTTATTTTGGTGCCTGTTTCATATAACCAAAGATTTATCAATATTCATCAATATTCACCTACAGTGACCGTGAATAATGCGATGTTTAATATTCCCTAAATTTTTTAGATAACCTTTGTGAAAAGTCATTAATTTCAGTATTTATCTGCTACTCAAAAAAGAACGTGATCTAAAATGACAACTCAATTTTCCTTTTGACATTTCAAATACAACTAGGTCACATTAATCAATCAATAATGTGCTTATCATACACTGTGGTCAATTATATCCCAGCTATCAGTGACAGTTTTCTGGCTTGCAATCTGGACACACATACTGTCATGACAACTACATTCTTTTTAGCCCGTTTGTATTTCACAAGCAGTGCTATTGCTTGAACCACATCATAAATGTACAAAAAGGGCATCAGATACTTCATAATCCCAATTCCATTTCTATGTTATTAGAATATTTCCAAAGGATAAACTTTCAGTGCATTGAAATCCAAGAAAAATAGGATAAGCTTCCCTTCCCTGAAGAGAAAGCTACACATTAAATAAAACTGACAGCACTACAAATAGAGCATTTGCATTTGCTGATTGCAAGGTAGTGATTATAGTTCACCACTTTAATGAAGTCATAAACTAGTTGAGTTTACTTCTTTGGTTTATTGCACCATGATAACCTTTTCTTTTGGAGTTGTAGCCATATAAACTATGATTATTAATGATATCTCTGTCAAAGACATTATTAATACTGTTTGCCAGGACATTATTTATATTCTGGTCTATCTGTAAAGATCAGACAGTATCTCCCAAATGAACTTTGACACAGTTTTAAATAGAACTTCTCACCTTCAGTCAAATCATATAAATCTTAGCCTTCCTGTTTTTATTGAAATTATTCTGGATGAATGACACACTCATAGACCTTATGATACAGTATTTCTCCATTGGAAAATACTGACTGGTGAATGGTGTAATTGATTATGTCAGCAATACCTGACTCTAATTTCCCTTGAAAATACTTTCTGATAAGGAACAACAGAACATACACAGTATTTTGAAGGAGAATTTTTTTTAATTATCTTTTTAAAATATTTGAAGTGACTTTATAACCCAGCATAAAGGAAAATTATGGAAGAAAAAATTCAAAAATAAATTATCCGGATTTTTTATTTTAATTAAATTAATTTTGACGTATTTTCTCAGAAGAGGACTTTTTTTTTAAATTACAGAATTTCCCATGAAATAGCAAAGGCAGGTTCTATGAGGCCACAGGCTCAGTCAGGCTAAGGACACAAGCACTGACTGGTGAACCTTGTTCCCACAGGTTATTGCTGGTGAATAACCATCTTCCATTATTTCCTGAAAATGAGAAAATATGATTTTTTGTATATATTTTTTTTCATCTTTCTTGCATAAAGTTTGCCCCAACTGGCTCGTAGATGGAGAGCTGAGAAGGGAGAAGATGTGTGAGTTCTCAGCACTTCCAAGTGCATGATGAGACACATCATACATCTTCCTTTGTAAGTGCCAGCAGCAGAATATGGAAACGAGAGGAAATTTGAATATCAAAAGTCATTCCCCAGTTTACGCACTTTTAAAGCCTGTCACAACACATTCCCAGTAGTAATTAGCTACCCTCTTCCAATTCAGAAACAAGGGTATCATAGAGGTGGTTGAATGACCCTAACTGTTGCAAACTCTCATTTTATTCAGGATAAAAAACAAAGAGAAAGGAATTTTAAAACTGTTGTACATGTCTAACTGTTCAGTAATAGCTGTTTGCTTGGCTTTATTGTTTTTACATCATATTTTGATGCTGCTATACTCACTGGGACATTTAAAGGGTAATATAGTAATAATTTATGAAATAGGATAGTCTGATATGCAGCAGTATTCCTAGTGGTGCATTTCGTTTCATATTAGCAATACAAAAACCATAAAAAGCTGATGGTGGCAGTGGGTTCCCACTGAGACATACCCTATTACAGAGGTATCCATGTCAGCATGTCAGCTTTTTGCTTTTTAATCACAGCTTTGACATTCAGTGACTACAGTGTTTTTCTTTCAAAAATCATATAGGTTTTCACCCAGGAGCTAAAATCATTTAGATGACATTCTTTCTCCTACATTAAAGCCAGTTAATGAAAGGAGTGCAGGTAGGTTCCATTGAGGAAGACAGATGTACCAGCACCATTTGTGTGTGCAGGCTATAAGGAAAAAGCCTTTCCTTAACCCATAGCTTGAGCCTGAATAGGTGCTGCGACAGGACCAGTGGGGAGCACTCCTATAGCTATCTGAAGGTACATTTGTTCTGCCCTCACAAACATCACATCAAGCGCACAAATACAGTGAAAATGGTCAACAAAACCTGACCATTTGATATATCGTTAATGTAGTATACCCAAAACAAAGAAAGGAAAGACCTGGAAATTCTGACCTGTACTCACTTACAAAGCTAAAATTAAAATATTAATGAGAGAAATGTGCTGATACCTTGGTCAGCTCAAATAATTGGACTTGGTGAAAAAGGGTCTTTCTCTCCCTGGGAAAAAAATCTTAATACTTCAATAGTTTTCTCATCAATTGTAAGAGAACTTTCTCTGAGACCTTTGCCATTGCCTGAAGTGTGGTCAGACTGCCAGCCAGAGCTCTTGCTCCAGAGGGGGCAGAGAGCTTCCTGTACAAAGCCTTGTTTGGATTTTAGTGACACTTTGAAAGAGAGGTATTGCATGTCCACAGGAGAAAAGAGTAGGAGAGGGGCTTTGACAGGCAATGCACAGTGGCATAGGCTCTGCCGAAGAATTACCTTATTTTCCCCAACGTCTTTAAAATTGAATCATCCTGGTTCTACAAAATCATTGAATCTATTGTTAAATCTTTAGGTTCTTTTCTTTATGCAGTTTCCAGACTTTTATTATACTACCATCTCCCATCAGAGAGATCATCTTTGTTAGAGTAAACTGAAAATCACTAGTTATGACAAAAAGGAATTCCCATTAACGAGTCATCATCTAATCATTTTAGGATCTTCATATCCTATTATCAGCTTTCTTATGAAATACCATTTCTTAATGACAGGGATTTGACTAATACTGTGTGAACTCTGTTAACATAATTTGAAAGTTACAGCCAAGTGTGTATTCATGGAATAAGGCATCATCTTTTTCATGCTTGCACATAATTTTAGCTTGTGATTTGATCAGCTGTGAATATTGAAAGTTAATTTTCATCAACTGAGGAAGGAGGAATAGAGTTATCAGCATTTTCTGCTGGATTAAATATTAGCATTGAATTCAAGGGGCCTCAAAGAGAATCAGATTTCCCTTCTCAATGTCCACAAAATTTCCTTTGTGGGTGACAGAGGCAATCTATCCATTTAGGACTTTCTTTGAGGGCCGTGGTACTGCTTGTATGTGAGATATGTAACTTTTATTGTATTTCAGCTGGTTTCAGTGAAGGTCAAGCATTAGGGAGAATCCAGGCCCCTTCAGTCCCAGTCTTAGACCCTATGTAGTGCACTCAATGCCTGATTAATTTCTGCCACCTCCTGCACTCTGAAAGGCCATCTTTCTTTCCCTGTGTTCCATCTGTTGCCAGTCCATATCTTACCTTAACCTGAGTTGCATGAGTCAGCTGTCCTGGCTCCACAGAATGCAGAGTGAAATCATACACTGGTGTAACACATCACCTCATAATTATAAGTCCACATGAATCCATGTAAATGGTTTTAAAATGGAGAAGAAATTTATCTCTTCTCTTTGTTTTTGTTCTGTATGTCTTGTTCCTCATATCTCTAATTCAGGGATAAGCCCTATAATGCAATACATTTATATTTAATAGTTCACTTTCCTGCAATCTGAAGACACATTTCTTAGGTAATAGCTTGGGGAAATGTTCTCCAAGCCAGAAAAACAAATTCAGCAATTTTTTTTATAGTCTTGAAAAGACAAATACAGATTTTGATCCGTTTCTCATTGATGATTTTCATACCATCCTTCCTCACACCTTAAAAAAAAATCATTTATTTTTAGAAAATAAAATATTCTATGGGAAAAAGACACTTTGGATTTATTTAAGATATATATACTCTACCAATGAGTAAATATAAACTAACAGAAATAGAATTTTGCTTTATCTTTTCATAGGTAGACTGACTCCAAGATTCTGAATTAAGAAAACCATTAATAAATTTATAAGGCTTTTCTTTCTGATTGAATTAAAAACGTAGAGATTCCTACCCGAAATACTATATATAGAATAACAGAACTTCAGAGAAAAATCTCCTATCAATAGACTGTTCACAAGACAGCCTCCCAGTGGCAAAATGCTGGGCAGTAAGGTCAGGCACTGTCCTTTGAGTTTGTGTTTATACAGCACCTACCGTGGGCTCAGGTGAACGACTGGTGTTCTCAGCTCTAACACCACATAAAGAGCAATACATTCTTTATCAACTATATCGTCACAGAGTGAAAGAGATAGTATCATAAAATGATAGCAAATAGAGCAAAACTGTCCATATGAGCAAGTTACCTATTGTGCTTCGGTATTGTTGGTGTCTTTGTTATGGAAATCCAGGTAAGGGGATAATGGAGGCACAGAAATGCTAATTAAAGTATTTACTTTGATTTCCATGAGCCTTGCATCATGCTTTTACTTCCTAATTTGCAAAATCTAATAATTCACAGTACGGCCCATAGAGTTATTAATTTGAATTAGTATGTTCTCTACCTGATTGATTTTACACCAATTTATATAGGCTTGTCTGTTTAAGCTGTTAATGCTGTTGAAGATTACTATGGTATTACTGCAGCCTGCAATATTTCAAAGCTTATGGTGCTGTATCTCACCAAATCCTCAAAAAGGATTTGACTTTCCACACCACTTCTAGTCATCTAAGAGCTATCACTTGTGAAAAAAGCCCCTGAAAGCTGGGGCCAACAGTGCTAAGTGTCAGAAAACATCATTGACTCTGCTGAAAGTGCTAGAGCAGGAATTCAACTATTCAGCATAAAAACAGAGGACACATTTTTATTTCATCCAACTTCAGGTACCCGGATAAACATTTTGGTTAATTAAGCTATGAAACTCTTTGCTGGATTTAGAGATTCTGATAGTTTCAGTGATTCATTGTTTAAACTCAACCTGTACTTTCCTTTGTGATTCATTTATTTTAGTGAAGAATTACCCATTTAAAACAAGTACTGGTTTTGCAAACCTGAAAAGAATACCTTAATAAATGTAAGTCACTTCTCTGCTCTAACTGCACTGGGAAGATAGATTAGTGTTATAAATTAACCCATATACAGACTTTTTGCTTTCTTGCTCCTTAAAACAAAACCAGTGCATGGCTAAGTAAACCACCTCTGAAAATATGTGGCTCCAATTGCTCAGCCAGTGCAGAAAATATTATCAATAATCTCCAGCCTTGGTTTGAAAAGTTTAGCTAATGACAACAGCCTGCAGAAGAAAGGGAAACATAGCACCATCTGCTGTACAGCCCTGCAAATGTTTCAGAACAAAAGCTGCAAGAAAACCATCTTCACCTTAAGCTTTCCAAATAGTTATGGTTCGTGGAAGGTCACTGTCATCCAACAATGCATGACCATGAGATTTAGATGGAGACAGTCAAAAATTAGAGACACATGAAGACCCAGGGCTCAGAGTAAGTTGTCAAAAGCTACAGGGAGAAAACAAAGCATGGACTGTTGTTTCTATGGAGAGACTAGCATGGCTGTGATTTTTAAAAGTACAGAATTTAGCAACCTATAAATGTATACTACTATATTGACATGTCATGTGGCAAACCAACTAGCTCAGGCTAAAACAGTTGTGATAACCAACTCAGAAGTTGTGTTAGCATGCCTACACCTCAGGAAAAGGAAAATTAAGACACTCAGGGCTGTATCTCTGTGCAAATCCTCCTCATGGTCAGTAGCCATTTGAAGATGAGCCTTTTGAGGGGCCTTTATTTATGAAAGTTTTTTGGAGGAATCTCAAAAAGCAGATCAGGCATGCCCGTCACAGACTGCAGAGGATCTGAGTTAGGAAAAGTGAAGCCAGTGACTCCTGAAGCACCCAGCAAGCCTGAGGGCAACCTGTCTTCAACACATCCAACATGAACCATTGATCAGTTCATGCGTGATGGAAAGTGATTGATTTCTGCCCTATGAATAGAAAAGAAACTTCATATTTCAGATTTCAAAATGCCCAAATCAACATCAAGACCATCACCCCTAGAAGGTGAGGAAAAACGACCACTTTTAAAGACTATAGACTTAAAGCCACCAACTGAAAGAGCATATAAGGCATGTAATGGCCCCTTCCCACTCCCAAAGAGAATGAGGGACTCTCCATAAGCCTGACATCCCAAGATACACACCATCTCCTACACACCATCTCCCCTTATCAGTTGCTCAGAAGAGTCACAGTGGCTCATCCAAATTGCCCACTAAATAATGGGCAATACAAATGAGCAATAATCACAGAACCACAGAATATGCTGAGTTGGAAGGGACCCACAAATATAATCAAGTCCAACTCCTGGCCCTGCACAGGACCATCCCCAAGAATCACACCATGTGCCTGAGAGTGTTGTCCAAAAAATTCTCAGACTCTGTCAGGCTGCTGCTGTGACCACTGTTCTGGGGCACTGCCACTGTTCCAGTGGCAGTGCCACCCTCTGGGGAAATAACCTTTTCCTAATATCCAACCTAAACCTCCCCTGACACAACTTCAGGACATTCCCTCATGTCCTGTCACTGCCACCCCAGAGCAGGGATCAGTGTCTGCCCCTCCTCTTCCCCTCACTAGGAAGTTTTAACTGCAGTGAGGTCTCCCCTCAGCCTCCTCCAGGCTGAACAGACTAAGTGACTTCAGCTACTCCTCATACAGCTTCCCCTCAAGGCCCTTCACCATGAATCCTGTGTTTAATTTTGGGCTGCACATTACAAAAAGGATATTGAGGTGTTGGCATATGTCCAAAGAAGGGCAACAAAGTGATAGTTGCACAACACCTGCACAAAAAAATCTCCAAAACACCACCAACCTAACAGTGTGATATAAATAGGGTGGGGTTATGTATTTGTTACAGCATCACAGGAGGAGTAAGAATGAAGAAGAGAGGACCATCTAAGCAGCTTTTCAGATGGACAGATACCAATGAAATGCAAACCTGGAAGCAGAGTGACCAAATATCTCTGTGACCTGGTGGAAAAGGCTGGCAATGTTCTGCTCACTTCAGCCCTGTCATTCACTCAGTGCAGGTTCAGTGATCCTAGAAAAAAAGGCTGATTCAACCCTTCTCTACTTTTAAGAGCAGTAGAAAAGTTTTGACTGTTCTCCCTGAGCTCTAAATCATGTCCATGATGTGTAAGAATATTTTATTGCATTGACAAGCCAGAAGAAACACAACCCATTTCTGACTCCTTCTCTTAGAGGCAAATGGCATATGGCCTCTGTATACAAGAAATTAGAGTTCCTCACATAACTTACTTCATATCAATCATTACCAAGTCAGACAGCTCTATCAATAGCCTGCAGAGATCTACAATCCACTGTTTAGTCCAGTTTACCAAAGCACCTGGATAAGACCCCAGAATGAAAGGGTAGTCACGGCCTGGTCTGTAGGGAATCCTTAACTGGATGGAACTGCCATCGTCATCCTAATTTGGACAGAGCTGCTTTTGTCATTGCCATTTCATTTGGACTTTGTGGGCTGCTGCTGTGTCAAAATACCATTTATATGATGGTTGGTTTATCACACAATTGATGCCCAGCAGCTGAAATTGTATAAAGCAGTAAAGAGCTGTCTTTTGCCATGAACTGGTGAATTAGGCTGATGGCAATGCATGAGGAGAGGTTGAAACAAATGAAGAGCAGAGGGGAGCAGACAGGTGGATTTGCAGCCTCCATCGCAGCCTCCCACACTGTGAGCGAACAGGCTGAGAAACAGTGGAAACATTCCCATCAGGGTGACCCTAAGGATGGGATGGTGAGTCTGGATATCACAGACAGATCACATTGGGGAACACAGAGGCGAAGGTGTGAGGCAGCTGGAGAGAACTGAGGATGCTGGCAGGGGACGACCACAAGTCCCAGGCAGAGCAGCCTACTGTGGAAGTAGCCCAGCCAACAGCACCCACCAGTCATGGGAACAAGGAATACACAGTTAAATCCAGAGAGGAGATTAAAAAGAGTAACAGTCAAGGGGAGATTAATGACTGGGTTTACTTAAACAGTTAAGATGTCAGGGACTAAGGAAAACAACTAAACCAAAAGAAAACCAGCTAAAGCAGGCAGATTTCACCTAAAACATATAAAGGAAGCAGAATGTTTCAGCACCCTCCTGTCTCTCCCCCTTCACTGGGCATGTTCACAGGGTTCATTAAGACCAAGACAAAATACAGGAAAAGCCATACCCCTTCCTTGGAGAAGTGCAGTAGTGTGATCTTTCACACCAGTCTGGGATGAAAACATCTGGATGAAAACTTTGGTTTTTTTTCTTCTGCTAAAGTAACAAAATCAAAATAGTATCATTCAGTTTATTCTGTAGCTATAGAGGGTAAAGAGGGTTAGAAAGATCTTACCTCTCATAGCTATTGAATCACAGGTGTTTTCTCATTTCTTTTACTTTGAATCACTTCACTGGAGTGAGTGACCAGTTGAAAGACTACAGCATTATACCAACTGTTTCCAGAAAAAAAACATCATGAAAACTTCTTTAGCAAAATGAGGGCTTTGAGCATCAAAATATGGCCATGTTCTTTCTCCTTTACTCCAGACCACAGGAATGTTTTGAATTCACTCACACAACAAAAGAAACTATTGTTATGCTAAATTAATATGTGCTCTCTTAGAAAACTCAGTTTTGCACCAAGTAACTTCTCTCAAAAAATATATATGAAGAAGTCCAAAGAACACAGCTTGTAGTAGTACTCTTAGTAAAACAAATTTAGAAAGCAAACTAAAAAGCTTGAGATAAACATATATCTGATGCTATTAGAGTTGTACTGTTGTGTTCCCTTTCCCCTGAGATTGTGCTGAATCTAGGGCTCCTAGATGACTGCAAGCAGTAATGGTCTCTTAAAATTAAGACCAAATGTGAAAGAAATGCAAAGCAGTTTGTGAACTCTTCCTGTCCACGAAACTCATTACATTATTAAAGACTGCCAAACCATTCTGTGTTTTAATTGCTGTTTGAGATTTCACTGCATCCTGAAAAATAAAATTCTGTTTCCTTTTCAATTAGTGCCCAGGAGATATTTAAGAACAAAACTGCTTGAAAACAATGATAATACTAGAGCTTTTATTGAGAAGAGTGCCACTTAATTTCCTTAATTTCATGCATTTCCCAAAAGAGCAGAACACATAATTCTTTGCCTATCTCTTGTTCTCTAAAATTCCCAAATGTACCCCACCGATTTTCATAGAGCACAGGATGAAGAAAAACAATAACTTTATAAAGAAAATATTTATTTAAAACCCTTGACTCAAAGCCCTAGGGTATCAAAAGATTAGTTACTTTTAAGGACTGTACTAAAGGTGACTTTTGGCTACCTCATTATTGAAAAATGCAAAGCAAATAAACCCTGCTATTCAAAGCAGCAAGATAGCAATGCAGAAGCTGTTAAAAAGCAAACTGGTTTGACATCCCACAGACCAGCAGAAAGAGATGCAAACAGGCATTACTAACGACTGGTTTAGTGACAAAACATAAATGCTACATCTTCCAGAGGAAAAAAACCCTCAGTGTTTTATTGTAATCTCCAGATGAAAAAGGAACAGCAGAGAATAAAACTCTGTCGCCATGTGAGATCCCACAAGGATGCCCTCAAGCATATGATGGACCAGATAAACCAGACCATGAGGAGGAAATCTGGTGGGCATTCCTGCCTCTTCCTGAGGAGCCAGAGAGCCTCAGTACCCACAGCCATGATTTGCAGGGGTTTCACACCAACCCCTGAACCCAGGGCTGGTGCTGGAACTCTGCCTCATTCCAGCATGACTGTGGCCCACAGCACCAGGCACTGTTGTGAGAGCCAGGTGGGCTGGGGGATGCTGCAGGTTCACCCGGCATGTAATGAGGAGTGGTGCTCACGGTGTCTTGGGTGTGCAGAGCTGCCATGGCCATGGGGCAGGGGAAACTCTGAATTCAGTCGAGTCAGCTCCAGGGAGAACAAAATGCCTGACAGTATCAAAGGAAAAACAATATTTAATGCACTCATAAAGCACTCCCACCATCTCCTTATAAAACTCAGGACTGGAAATAGTGAAGAAGGGCTACTTCACTAGACCTTGTGCTTTTCATTAACACAGTATGGTAGCATGACCCTGGCTGGACAGCAGGTACCCAGCAAAAGCCACTTATCACTCCCTTCCTCAGCTGAACACAGGAGAGAAAATAGCACAAAAGGCTTGCAGGTCAGGATGAGGACAGGGAGAGATCACTGACCAGCTACTGTCATGGGCAAAACAGACTCAACCTGGGAAAAATTAATTTATTACCAATGAGAGTAGGGTAGTGAGAAAGAAAATCAAATATTAAAAACACCTTCTCCCAACCCCTCCCTTCTTTCCAGGCTCAGGGTCACCCCTGGTTTCTCCCTCTCCTGAGAGAGAGGGAGATGAGGAACAGGGGCTGCAGTCAGTTCCTCACATGTCTCTGGCTGCTCCTTCCTTCTCAGGGGGAACTGACACAGTACTCAAGGTGCACCCTCACCAGTGCCAAGTACAGGGGGACAATCGCTGCCCTGCTCCTGCTGGCCACACCACTGCTGATACAGGCCAGGATGCTACCGGCCCTTGGCCACCTGGGCACACACTGGCTCATGTTCAGCTCCTGCCAACCAGTACCCGCAGGTCCTTATCCAGCAGGCTGCTTTCCAGCCACTCTTCTCTCAGTCTGTAGCACTGTGTGGGGCTGTTGCGATCCTCCATGTGGAAGACTCAGCCCTGGGCCTTACTGAACCTCAGTACCATCAGACTCAGCCCATCGATCCCCTTGTCCAAATCATTGATGAAGACATTAAACAGGACTGGCCCCAGTACTGAGCCCTGGGGAACCCCACTGGTGCCTGGCTCCCAGCTGGATGTAACTCCATTCACCACCACTCTGGGCCTGGCCGTCAAGACAGTTTTTAACCCAGTGAAGACTGCAGCTGTCCAAGCCATGGGAGGCCACTTTCTTCAGGAGAACGCCATGGGAGACAGTATCAAAGGCTTTACTGAAGTCTAGGTAAATGATATCCACAGCCTTTCCCCCATGCACTAAGTGGATCACCTTTTCACAAAAGGAGCTCAGGCTGCTCAAGCAAGACCTTCTTTTCCTTTACCCCTGTTAGCTGGGCCTGATTCCCTGGTTGTCCTGTACATGTTGCATGACAGCACTCAAGATGCTCTGCTCCGTGACCTTCCCTGGCACCAAGGTCAGGCTGAAGGCTTGTAGCTCCCTGGAGATACCTCAGCAGTTACCTTTGGCCAGAAATTTTGTTACTTGGCCTTCTATGTCTATTCAACCCTGTATCACAGTGGGAGGGAGGCAGTGAATATTGTTTCCACAATGCTGAAAATGAATGCAGATCTCAAATGTGAGTATTTGGCAGAAGGTTGCTCAAGCTGCCGTCTAGCCAGTACTTACGAGCATACAGAGTACAAACAAAGAGACAGTAACTTGTGGAAACTTCCTAATTAGCTTTGTTGGCATAGATGGATTACTTCCCAGAAATGAAAGGCAGAAGGGCCTTCTATCAGTCTCTGAAGTTCAGTGCTTTTTATTTTAATTATGCATTACCTACACAAAGGCCTTCTTTTGTGATTCAAAGGACTTTGGGAAACAAACCAGCAGCCAGAATTAGAAATGCTGACTGAAGAGGAGATGTAGAGGTTACCATACCTCACATATTTAGCCAAAACTCTCAGATCAGCAATAGTCTACAGATGTAATGAGTAGATGCTGCAACAGCCATTTGACCTGAAGCTAATTTGCTTTAGAATCACTGAATATCTCAAGCTGTAAAAGACCCCTAAGGATAATTGTGCTCAACTCTCTCCTCACAGGACTAACTAAACCAAACGGCTAAGACCATTGTCCAGATGTTCCTTGAGCTCTGGCAGGCTTGGGGCTGTGACCACTTCTCTGGGGAACCTGTTCCAGTGACTGATCTGTGAAGAACCTTTCTCTAATGCCCAATCTGAACTTCACTGATTGTTGTTAGATCACCTTAGAGGTTACTAACAAGAGTAACACAGAGTGGATTTTTCAGATAGCTAGAGAAAAAAAAACAAAACAAAACAAAACAAAAAACCAAAGGAGAATTACATTTGTACTTGCATCAGAAACCCTGATAGAGGATGTTTTCCTGCCAGGAAGTGGAACATGTATCACTTACTATCTACTGATTTCTCTTTAACCACAGACCAACACTTAACATTTAAGTAAGTTCAAAAAGTGTTTCAGGGAAAAAAAATTCTTTCTTGGACATATTCGCACATACTTTGAATGGCAAGGAATAAATCTTAAATGGATCCAGCTTTGGCTAGGATTCACCTCAGCTCACATTAGGAATCTGCATTGTGGCACTTGCTTCTAAGCTAACTTCGTAGTCTCTATCAGCAGGTAAAAAACAAGTGGTATTAGAGTAAAATTTCTTTTGACTCACATTATATGTCCACCTTAGGATGAGATTAATCAAGTGACAGAATTTCCATTAAATGGTGTTCTAGAACCATTAATTCAGAGAAATTTGATGTTACAAATCCAACACATGATTTCAGTAAAGGAGGTATAAATTTCCTGATGCACAAGTCCCTCCTTAGGCAGTGTAAGAGACCGAAATGTTAAAGGTTAATGACTCAAACAAATGGCCACTTGCAAAAGCAGCAGGATGCTGTCCTCTAATCTGCCTTAGGAGTGGGTCCTAGCAGGTAGCAGCAAAGAACATTTGAAAAGTAGTAGCTGGTATATTGTATAAATAATAGTCAAAAATCCTTCCCTTCCGGTACAAAGTTTTGAGGTTCAATATTACAGTGAGAGAAAAGAACTGAGTTGCACCTAAGTTTTACCTGAATGCAACAGAAATAACTATGAGCTACTTCAGAACTGTTATCCAGTGTAGCTATGCATAAGACCATTAGCAATAATTACATCATTATGTATCAATACTTTTTGTATGGCAACTCAAATGATTGCCATACCAAAAGTAATTTATAGGCCAGTTCAAGGACACCAGAGACAAAAGCTAGAGCACTCTGATGGAAATAAACTGAATGTACTACTAGTAGCAGAAATGTTAGCGTGGAAAAACATCTCCATTCCTTCAAAGTTCACATCCTGTTTATTTCCTAGTAATTTGCTAAGATGATATAACTACACTGTTGTTAACTTTAAAGAGAAAATAAACTCACTAACACAAACTCTGTTCTGAACCAGGTACTGGCCTGGCCAGCAAGGCTTCTCCTTGCTGCTGCCTGAAGAGAATGGGCATTATGTACATCCCCTGAAGAGTTTGATTTTCAATAATTTTAACAACAAAACCAGGCACAAATTGACATGCAGAAGGTTCCCTCTAACATCAGGAAACATTTTTCTTACTGTGAGAGTGACCAAGCTCTGGCAAAGGTTGCTCATGCAGGTTGTAGAGTCTCTGTCCTCAGAAATACTCAGGAGCCAACTGGACAGTCCTGGGTAAACAGCTCCAGGCAGTCCTGCCTAGGCAGTGGGGTTGGAGGTCCCATCCTATCTCAATCCTTCTGTAATTCTAAGATGTTTTTAGAAGTTCTAGGAACTCACTAGGAACTGCCACTCACTCACTGAAAGGAACTTCTTATTGAGTTTACCAGCTATTTCACATTCATGAAAAGAGGGTGCAAAATCCATCATTCAAGTCTCAGAAGTTACTTTTTCTCTTTCATTTCTAAGTTGAATCTGGGTATTATAAAACTAGAAGATGGGGGAAAGAATGTTCTTCTCTATGTCTTTGTACTACACATGTACAGGCAACTTTGTACTCAAAAGAGTGATGGGGTATTGAGTTTTTGTTTGACTCAATACTATATCACAGCCTCTCTGAACCTAGTAGCATGACCCCAAAGTGAACAAATGACTGTTGTATCCCCTTTTTTTTTGGCAAGACATCACTCCAACACTCCAGTGTCCAAGATACTGGCTCTAAAATGATATTATTGTATTTGTGCTTACCAGTGAACTGATCTGAAAAGCAACACTTCTTCCTACCACCTCCTTTCCCATTTAAGGGGGATATGATGCTGTAATTTTGGGAATAAATTAAGAACAAAAGAAATTAAAACTGTGTTCACTACTAATTAAAATGTTGTTGATACTGTGAAGGCATTTAAGTAAGTCTTCTGCATTCAGAAATAAAATATGTTTGCATCACACGTGAGTGCCAGTATACTTTCTTGTCCATTAGCAAACCAGAAGAAAGTTAAACAAACATTGACCAAGTATAAATATTTCAAAATCCGCAGACCTAGACAATTTACAGTAGAAAACCATGAAAGAATTTCTGGAAGAATGCTGCTGTTAACAGGTTCAATAAATCTTAGAATTCCCAGAAAACTCCACAAAACAACACAAATAATTTTAATATTATTTAAAATACTGAGTAACTTTTAGTTAAGACTACTACTGTCACAACAAAAAAAAAAATTTAAAAGTTGCAATACAATTATCTGGAAAGAAACTAAAAGAAAATACTACAATCAGAAGTAATCAGTGTGCTTTCCAGGAAAATAAAGCTTGTCAAAAAAATATGATATTTATTCCTGAGTATATTTTTTTTGTTACATGAAGCTGAAATTATGATTATGCTATGCAAAGTAAAACCAGAAACACAAAAAACAAGCAAGATTAACTGGCCACTCTCAACAAATAAGATTTGATAGGAAATCGTTTGATCAAAGAGCTGTTTCCAGGGATGTTATGAAGGACCACATTATTAAAAGCTTCTACTGGTAATTTGGAAGTAAATATAAAATCATGGCTGGAGAAGTTTGCAGATGACAATACCTGGTAAGATGATAAACAGTGATAACAGCAGCAATTCCACAGCTGAATCTGCATTACTGTGATGAAATGGCATTAGCCTGAGCTCATTTTAACAAAGACAAATGCCTCCACAGCAAGGAATCTAAGAAGATCCAAGCCCAGGAATGGAAAGTATGGTAACATGAGCTCTCAATGTACAAATGCAGAAATTACTAGGAAAATTTTACCTATGTATTAAAATTACCAAACCCCTAACCATACTGAAATTCTGTATACCATATCCTATGCTGTGCCCATATTTTAAGGAGGCTCTGGAAAAGTGATGAAAATATTAAAAAGAGCCACAAAACCTAAGAGACGTGTTTGAGTATAAGCTCACAAACTCAATTTATTTGACTTATCCAAAATGAAACTGAGAAGTGATTTGATTACTACATTTAGGTATCACTACAAGGACAATCTGCAAGATATTAAGGACCTCTTCACCCTAGTGGAAAGAAGAATAAAAAGAATCCATGGCCAAAACCTAATACCGAAAAAAAGATTCAAATGAGACACTAGGCACACACACCATGTGAGAACAACAAACCATTGCAACAAACAGGCAAAGGGAAGCATTTTCTTTCTTCATGCACTCAGACCAGGACTGGCCATCTCTCTGAAAGGCATGGGCTAGCTGGACACAAGTTATGCTTTGAGCAAATAAATTATTGGGTTAATTACAGCTGTAACTGGGAGAAATTTGATAGCTTGTGATATACAACTTGCGAGACATAGTCAGATGGAACTAACATTCATCCCCGCAAGGCCAAACTTTATTAATTGATTTATCAGTGCTTTATGCTGCCATCCATTGCTGGGGTATCTGAGCACTTTCATATTAAATCAATAGCAAAATCCTTAATGGACTTCAAGGAGCTTCTGAAGCGTCTACTTGCAGGAGTAAAACTAATTAGGGGAGGATTTCTGAAGAGGTCAGAAGGTCTGTACTTATCCTTCTTGTTAAAGACTGCATATTACTGTGTTTACTTAGTGCTTATGTAGTATTTTGAAGCAGTGAGCCAGTGATTTCAGTCAGGCACAGTACTGCTAAATGGTTCTGTTTAAGAAACTCAGTTCAGTTTGTCTCCTGTAATGCCTGCCAAGGTGCCAGTGGGGTATCACAACAAAATTCTCTCCAATTTCCATTGCTGTTTAGGATGATGGACACTTGCTTCACTGACACACAAAAAAATTTGCATCCTCAGAGAGTCATAATTCAGATGAAAATGAAGAGTGCTAGTATGCACAAGGCACCACAATCTACTCCTTAAAAATTATGTCTTCTCAGAGACACAATACTATTCTATGTGGAGAACAAGCACCTTCATATCTAACAGTTATAAAGTTATGGCACAGGGTGTGGTGTCCTCAAAATATATGTATTTTGCAAAAAAGGTATTAATTTAAATTTGGACTCTAAAATTTATAAAAGTCCTTAAGTATTTTTTGTACAAATTTATGAAACTTCCCAATGTATTCTTTGAAAAATGTACACTAATAAAGTGACTTCTAGTTAATTTAGAGACTGCTTGAGGTCTAGCACATAAAAAATACAGCAAATTTGCAAGCTGCTTCATTTTTCTCACAATAGGAAACTGTTAATGCTTTATTCTTCAAGTCAAATCAATTTTCATTAATTACACCCTATCCTTCTGGGCAAAGAATAATCAAAACAGGCAAAATAGGATTACTGCAAAAATAAGATATTGATCCAGTTTTTAAGCAGTATCCTATCATCAGTAATTTTTGCTCAGTTTATTCATTGTTTTTATGGACCAGTGAAGAAGGTACTTCTCAAAATCCTGTGTGTTTCAATGGGCTGTTTGCAACTGTTAATTTTTCAGCTAGAACAATTTTACATACTGTGCACGCTATTGCATTTTGCAACCCCTCTAAAAACTTTGTTTGGGCCTTTTGAAGTCATAAATCAATTTTCTCTCTTTGTACCTTCACAGAAAGAATAGCTGATTGAAGATTCCTTCTTCCTTAGAGGTTGTTCAGCACCTAACAGGAACAGGGCAGAGACCAAGCCCTTCTCTGCACACCAGGTGCTCTGGCAGCCAGGTGCTCACGCTGTTCTCTGCAGCCTTGCTGAGCCTGTCTGCCTCAGGCAAGCAGAATGGCTCAGATCACCTCCTTTTAATTGTAATGGCTTCAACAGCCAAGCTTTCTTCCTGAAAGCAAGCCTCTAGTAAAAAGCCTTTATCTCTACAGAAAAATAAAGATGGTTAAAATTTTGTAATAGTCTGTACAAAGCTGAAAGGGAAACTAAATTTATTCCCCAAGTTACAGGCAAGAAACACACGGCACTGCTTACGAACTGCACTGGGTCAAGAACATGCTTAGATGCCCAGACAAGGTGCTCATGCAGCAGCTCTGTGGAGAAAGCAGCATGCCTAATCCAGGGACCCTTCTGGCTTGAGCTAGTGCAGTTACCTTCTTACATCCAACAGCTCTGAAAGCACAGACCTGGTGGGAGAATGCAACAGCCAGCAAGATCCAGAAAATCACAAAGGTGGAGTGACACACACACTCCTGGAGAAGACAGGCAGCAAGTAGACTGGAGGGGATAGTGAAAAAAAGACAAGCCAGGAACGGCAAGCAGAAAGGATGAGAGGCAGTAAACACCCAACACATCAATTTTACCCACAAGACTGGTGAATAATATCAAATCAAAAGACAAACGTATATAACACACTTTGGGCAGCAAAATTTGGGTTTTTTATTTCTTGGGCTTAGATCTGCAATCCAAATTTACCTTGAATAATACTATCCATGGCAAAAAAAAATGTAAAACAAAAGAATAAAGTAAAACATAGCAAAATATTTTAAAATGAAAAAAGTAGCAATACCAGTGACTAGTCAGAACTGCATTGAATACTTGACAGAAATTATATCCAATAGGCAACCAGAGTTTCCTAGACACCAGTGAGACACAGTAGGTCAGCATTACAAGGCTATAACATCAGCTTTAATTAAATTTGATTTCCTAGTCTTAAACCATGAGTTAAAACTAATTATATTGCTTTAATATTCTTGGAAGCCTAAAAAAACATACCCTAAATACTCATTAATTCAACCACAAAGATTTGCAGTTTAGGATAACTTCTACATCTACTTTTGTATGCCAGTGCTATTCTTATAAATATTACAGACTGATTTTATGTGAATTACTCTAGTAAAATGTGTACAGAAATGATTGGCAGAACATTAACATTCATAAGACATAGAAGAAAAAATGGACCTGTTGTACCCAGATTATAATTCTGAAAATGAGGTCATGATATTAAATGATCCAAAGGAAGAACAGGAGGGAAAGCAAAGGTAGTAGAAAATGCTAATAAATCGCTCATCTCAGTTTAATAATTTAATACAAGCTGCATAAAATAGAAAGGCCATTTAGGAAGGCACAAAAGGCAGTTTTAGCTATTAGTGTTCAATGCTAGGAATGAGAAAATTAAAGACAGCGCAGTCTAGCACTTCTCCAAGTGGTGAGAAAGCCACAGGTAAGCCCCACATTTGCACTCCATGGCTTTAGAGAGGTCTGAAGTGCAGAAACAACCCCTAGCAAACTTCAGAGTCTCTCTTCTCCCCCTGCAAAATTCTGTTTGGTTCCAAGTGAACACTTCTTAAAGCAAATCCCCAAATTTTTGCTTTGCTCTAGGGAGACAAATCAATAAATTATCTGTGGAAAAGAACACAGAAGAAAGAAAGAGGAATTTGAGTGAGAATATTAGTTCAACAGGTACCTTGACAAGTAGCCATAACACTTAAAGACAATGGTCTTAGATTATATGTTTAAAGGCTTCAACACACTTACTTTGGGAATATAACATGCCTTTATTTTACAAATTTGACACTCTTAAAACAGCAACAAACTATATCAGACTTGGGAAGTCCTACTTTTGCAGACCTGTTCTGGTAAACAGCAGCAAGGGGGCAGCTATTTCTAGTGTCAAAGGGTTTAGGTAGGGTGATACTAAGGACCTACAGTGACAAGCTATGGTTCTTTTCCTTGGAATTCACAGTAATCAGTCTTTTAAGAGTTACCTGCCCATCCCTCCACATAAGGGGCTGACACAGGAAAAGTCAAATGGTTTGATGAACCAAGGACACTGATCCTTACATCCACCAAATAGGAAATTAGATTAAAGGCTAGAGAACTATTTCAAAATAGTTAACTATATCTCAGAAATTTGTACTTTTCTAGCTTCTGTTGTGAAAAATTGTGCATTCCTTGTTATCTCACTATTTTACTCCTATGCATTAGCTGGAAACAAAAACAAGGAAATCCAATAGAAGATGGACACCTTAGAGCAGCCTTCCAGTACCTATAGAGGGCCTACAGGAGAGCTGGAGAGGGACTTTTTACCAAGGCATTAGTGACAGGATAAAGTAACAGCTTTAAACTGGAAGAGGGCAGGTTTAGATTAGGTATTAGGGAAAAAATATCTAAGAAGATGGTGAAATACTGTAACAGGTTGTCCAGAACAGCTGTGGTTGCCCCATCCCTGGAAATGTTCAAGGCCAGGTTGGAAGGGGCTTTGAACAACCTGCTCTAGTGGGAGGTGTCCCTGCCCATGAGAAGGGGTTGGAACTGGATGAGCTTTAAGGTCACTTCCAACCCAAACCATTCTATGATTCTGTAATCTGTAAGTGGAAATAGACTGGGTCCCTGGTTTGTGCAACTAAGGTGGCACCCAGATATAGGATAAGCATTTAAAGTCCAAATTTAGAAGAACTGATGACCATTGCTTTGATTAAAGAAATCATATAGATCAAGTAGGGAGGCAGCAGCCACGCATCTATCATAAGAGAACAGATATTCAGGGAAGAAACTACCAGATGATTACTCAAGGAACATAATGACTTTACTAATGCCAGCAAAATTCCTCCGACCTGAACATCACCAAGTAACAGTCTGAAAGTAAAGAAAAAATAAAACCCAACCACAGCAGGAATACAGGTCCTCCTTTAATTACAGGTTTCTGCAGAGACCTGTAATAATACCTCCTGAAACTTTTATAAGCATTCAAATGAAAGAAGAGCTTAGTGATTATCTTTTAAAAGCAGTGCAGGGAAAAGGCAGGAGGGAACATAAAGAAGCCCTGCAGAAATTTGACAGTAAATATACAGAAGATGCACATTCATAAGTTTAAATGAATACTCTCTCAAGAACTGACTGCAGCTGCGCATAAAGCAACCAGAACACTGAAGAGACACAACTTTACCTCAAGAACTTTAACTCAGAATTTCCAATTACTTAATATTCCTTCAAGAAACTTAAAATTTTCATAGGTCCACAAAGGCTTGAAAAGGCATTGGAGACCAACATATCTTAAATTTCATGACAACTTTGGAGGACAAGCTATTCTTATATAGATACACTAAATGGTTACAAGAGAGAGATTTTGAAAACTTTAAAATGAGATTTCCTCCTCACTTCCTGAAATGGAAAGTTCACTACCACCTCTGCGAACATCTCCTGCTTTGAAACCTGAGTAATAGTTTTGAGTACTTTACTAGGACTACAACGCAGTTGTGAGGCAACCTGCACTTCTATAGGAAATTATCCTTCATTACTTAAGATGTGGCAGTTGAACAGAGAAACCAAGTTGTTAAATGTTTCTCTGTAGCGTTAAACAGACCAAACCAAACAACATTTTTTGTTTTCCTAAGGGAACCTAAGGTGCATACATTCATGTTTAGTTATTTTTAACTTGTTGGGTTCATACTTTACCTATTTGGACAACTTGAGCATATAACTTGGCTGTTATTTGTGCAAAAATCTGTAGGAATTTCAGTTATTCTTCTCAAATATACAAAAAAAGCAGCTGGACAAAACTGAACTTCCAAAGATAGTCAAACAGAAGATATTCAAATAGATTAGAAATAAAACAGTAAAATCACTTCTAAGTTCCTGTGCAGGGAAAAACACTCAGACTGACAGCAACAACCCCGTAAGACAGACACAAGATCTTCTGCAAGATCCATGGTGATGAGAAGTACCTTCCCATTACTTCGTACTTCTACTGCCTGCTACAGAAGAGTTCACTTTCTGCTAATAAAAGTCATACATTCACATTACAGTTCCGTGCAACTTATTTTAACACACAAAAATCACCGGTGGTGTTTCAAATGCCATCCATTCACAAAGTGGTGAAGTGGGCAGGAAAGCCATGATAACTAACATAATCACATTAGATAATGAGAGACAGAATGTTAAAATAATAACTATTCAAAACTGATAATTTACTAAAAAAATCTGGACAAAACCCCCACACATTCATTTAAATTACACATGAGTAGTCCAGTTAATCAAGTAAAAAAAATAAATCATACTGTCAGTAAATGGATATTGTTAAACCTGTCTGACAGTTGAGAATTTTTCAATTTGAACCAGAAAACAGACAATGAAAAATAACTTAAGACTTCTAAGGAGCGGAAACCCTATATATGTGTCTGTACATTTGGAGACATCTTTATAAACCAGAAGAAACCAGAAGTCTAGTGTTTTCCTACAGACAAGCTAAAGTACCTTACTGGTCAGTTTCACCCCATTTAGTATGCCACAAACACCATCATAGCCATACATGAGTTAATAAGCAGCAGTAGTACTTCATAGCTATTTCCACCCAAAAATAAGAGCCCAGACATGCATATAACAGCTAACACATTACACCTTCAGCTATGCTTCTTACGTGTTCTGCTTCTAAACCTTCCAAGCAGACGCACTCCATATCCTCCTCCCACCATGAGATTTTAACTATTTCCTTTTCCATGCTGTGTAGATAGCGAGTATAATTTGGGAGGAGGAAAAGAAAGGCAGCTGGCTTCTCAGTCATCTGGTTATGTGAAGTGTACAGATGGAAGTGTGGAAAGCCTGTGTGGTTGGAGTATGTCTGATATGGACAGATATCTGGTACAAATTAAGAAGTATGTTGACAGTTCAGTCTTCCAGTTCAGCATTTTGTCACAAGTTTACAACTCGAACAAATTTAGGTCAAAATCAGCACAAGACAACTCCATACTCTTAAAATATGTTTAAAATAAGAATAGCAAAAAATATTTTTCCCCTTCAAAACCTCTTTTCTTAACCTGTCTAAACTTAAACCAAAAGATTACCAAAACCTATTCAACTGGCATTAAAGGTCACTCATTAAAGGTCAGTCTAAATTTCCACAAAACTACAAATAACTGGACAGACATCTCCATAAGGCTTATACAGCCTTACTAACCAGCAGTGGTGCAAGCACCATATAAATGGATGTTTCAGTCCTATTAAGGGATAGCTTGTGTTTCATACTGTCCACAAAGAGTGACAGAAGTTCACTCCAAACAAGATAACATCTTCTTTACCATGAGGCTGTGATCCTTTTAAGAGACAGAATAATGGTACCATGACATAGAGACATATCAAGCATGAGGAAGACAGATTTATCTTCAGTTAACCTGAATGTTCAATTCCTGATGTTTACATTTTTCTGTCAAACTTTACACTTTATAATAACATCATAACGAATAAATAAATCATTAAAAATGGGATTCCTAAAGGTCTGTAATTTGCTGTAATTTTTTTGGTTACTTACTATGTTTGTATAGACAGCAATAAGGATTCCTAAGCTAGATGTAAGCTCCTACACTTCTAAGCATCTAACCTTACAAATCAGGTATTGAAATGTTTGGGACCATAACTGGTTTCTATCACATTATCTAGATTCCCACTCTTTTCAGTGTCTCCACATGTTTTCCTTATAAGGCAGATTTAATTTTTTGTTTGTAAAGGTTTGTTGTGTTGTTTGTAAAGGTAGGTTGTTTTTCTAAATTTAAAACACAGGGATTAGAGAACTAAAAATGTATTTGAAAGAGACAAATACTCTGGAGGATTACTTAATGGAAACTACTTGCTTTCCTTGAAGTTTTCTAAAGTGTTCCATGAGTGTTACCCAGAGGTAACCTGAGGTGAGCAGTTTTCATTTATATTAAAAATATTAATCAAAACCTATGGCAAAGGACATATTCTGCTATTTGTAATAAGCTAAGTAAACATTTCTAAACATGAGCACAAACTAAGATTTTTTGTTCTACAATAAGCATCAATTCTTTTTGTTCTACTCCCCCACAAAATTTGAAATTTAAGTGGAAAGACTGCTGTTAATATCCACATTCCCCCTTTTTTTTTAAATGGCCCATTAGGTTTTAAGAGTATCTTGACATGTCTACAACATACTAAAAATAAGTTCAAAACTGAAAGTTTCTGCAGAGACAAACACAAAAGGAAGGTTGAAAGATTTTTTTAAACACACAGAGTACGAGTAAAAAGGAAAGATGAACACAAATTGATATAAAAATCAGTATTTATGTAAAAAAATAATGCACTGCATATTGTAAAATTGGTCAGTTACAGTATTCACCTTCACACAGATTTCTACATATTCAGGCTTCAAAAGGTTACACAGCAAGGAAAAGAGACCTATATGAGAGGCAGATGGCTTCCTGGACTCCATCCCAAAAATGTATACCCTGAGCCTGCAGGGAAATCAGAAGCAGGATACAAACTCTGCTGAAAGTGGACTGTGGTTTTATACTGCTAAAGCATTTGTCCAGCTCACACAGAACTGGAAGTCAGAGCCAGTCTATCTTTGACAAGGAAACAGCCACAAAAATCGAGCTTCTAAAATGGGGTTGGGACGAAGGTGCAAGTCAGTGAGCGGATCCTCCATGTTCAACATACAGGAACTTTCCTGGAATCCATAAGCTCACTTTATGAAGACTTCATCTCACTTAGGTTATCTAAGTTCAAATATACAAATACATTTCATACCATGCAAGTTTAAATATCTTACTGTAACACTAGAATTCAGCCCTTTTCTTCATGTTTTCCTCTGGAGAAAAAGTTTGTATTACTTAAACAGAAGTTTTTCTTTTTTCACTAAGATAATTGGAGAAAACCTAATCCTTACCTGTTGCAACTCACTATCACCCTATTGACAGTAATGCATTAATGTAGTTGAGGGTCTGCCCCAAAACTATTTTAAAGCCAGTTATTAAAAAAATATTATAACAGGATATATTCTCTAAGAAACCCATCTACTACACAATCTGATGAGGCATCAGAACTCTTACTACAGCTGTTCACTTTTAGGTACTGCATACTCTATAACAATAATCAAGTAATAATTCCTAGTATGGAAATACAACAGCAACAGCTTTCCACCATTGGGCTTTTTTCTACTTCCAATATGCCCTATAAAGCTGCAAAACCATGACATTTTTAAAAAGTATTGTAAGACAAGCAATTTCAAACAGGATTTTTACTTAAAAACCCTTCAGTTCTACTCTACCTTTTGGTGCTAATGGCTCTACAATGTTGAAACCAATTATTTCTAATATAAAGTCTCTGTATTTACTAACAGAGAAAACTAGTATCATATACTAGTTATTAATTTCTCAGAAAATCGTATTTATAGTGTGCAGTTTACATCTGAGATAAACAAAACAAGATTGTCAAAACAGTACTTCAACATGTAAGAGATGAACATATAAAGGCACATACAGATTGTCAATGATTACAACATATTTCTTTGACAAGAGAGTATTTTCTGCACTTGTAAACAACTTTGTTTACATAAAGGCTCACACCTTTAAAGTGAGGTTAGTGCTGCTGACTCAGTTATTGCTACATTCACAGTTTAAGAGAATTTTAGACAATATATGAGGTACACTCCCAAACAGCCATCTTCATTTCTTCCTTGTTCATTTATCATTAGATAACTGAATTATGCAGACTAAAACTACTGACCATAGAAGCCAGTAACACCCAAATCATCAGGTAAGAGATAAACACTAGCACTGATTAAACTTCAAAAGACCAGAAAGTCACCTTTGCAGAAAAAAGTTCTTGTTCTTCATTATATGAATATTTTCTTCATTTTTATGTATGCTGGTAAACTTTTTTCTGGGCATACTAAGAGCCCATTGAAGCTGTAAGAGAATTCTTGCACCTTTTCACCTGTTATGTAAATTCAGTCTCCTTCAGCTAGGAGTCAAAAATCACCTTCCCTTTGATCTTCTGGCATACAAGTCTCTTATGCTTTTTGTTAGCTGCTTTATGAATACTTTGTACACTCTTCCACAGTATGTATGCGTGGTTTTCTGTAATTCCCGTTCCAGGGGCTGCAACAGCGAATGAACCAGGTCATCTCCAAATAAATACTGTAAAGAGGTTAAGAAAATTTAAGGTTAATATCAAAGATTGCCATTACTCAGAGGAATTGGAATTTTATAAAAATTATTGTCAGCATCATATTTGCTGTCTATAGGCTTTTTAAATGTTTTCAAGAACTCGCAATTCTGAATGCAGTAATTTAAAAACACCTCTAAATTAGAGAAATATGCTTTCAATAAAACTAACAAGAAAGATTTTTTTTAATGTTAAGCAAATAAATGTATTCAGAAAGGCAAGGAGGAAATTTTAAATTGCCTTAACCCAATTAAAATTTTCAAATCTAAAATGATTTCTGGATATTTTTTTGTTGCATAGTAACTTTCTCAAATGACATATAACCTTCAAGTAATACAATTCTTATCAAATTATAATGAAACAGCAGTATAAAAAGTGGTACTGAAGTTTCATTAAACTGAACGATGGTCAAACACATACTATGTTTAACATGGGAATGAAATAAAGTTGTCATTAACTCAACAGTGCAGTGTTTTTTATAAACAAATGTTAAGTTAAAATAGCACTTTGAAGTAACATAATTTTGTTCATCTTATTACCATTGAATCAGTAGTGGTTTACATACTTTCTCTGACATGTTCATATATGAAGTGGGACCATAAATAAAAGAAAATAATTTTTTCTTCTTATTTTGACAGTGCTCAAAGAAACAAAGAAATCATATTTTTATGGAAACAATCACTTTCCTTGCAATGTATTCTCAGACCCCCAAAAGTACTTTTCTTCATTTTTATATCTATATGACAATGCATAGTAAAGCAACATTAAAATATACTATTGATTTTTGTAGGTTATACACACACAGTTGCCTGCTACATTAAAATGTGCATCAGTGTTAAGTTTTACAGCTCTTCAGTGAGTTTACTGATGTAATGATAAATAGCTTACTAGATTACTTATTTGCAGAATGAAAACAGGTCACCGTGCTTAGTATTTAAAGGAACAGCAATGTATTAATGCACTGAATTTCTGGAAAAGGTCAAAACAGTAAATAAAAAAAGTTTTACAATCTCAATCTAGATACAATTAAGTATCAAAATGTTGCAGTATTTACAAACTTTGTGAAGAAGGGACTTTTCCTACAGTTTAAAATCTCCAGAAAAATGAAGCTTCTGGTGATGGCTTTTTCAGCCTGGAGAAAAAGATTGTCCCTCTCTGCTCTGCCCTGGGATGGCCTCACCTTGAGTAGTGTGTGCAGTTTTGGGAGCTACAATATAAGAAAGATACTAAACTGTTAGAGAGTGTCCAAAGGAGGGCAGCAAAGACGGTGAAGGGCCTTGAGGGGAAGCTGTAGGAGGAGCAGCTGAGGTCACTTGGTCTGTTCAGCCTGGGGGAGGCCGAGGGGAGACCTCATTGAAGTTACAACTTCCTAGTGAGGGGAAGAGGAGGGGCAGACACTGATCTCTTCTCTGGGGTGACAGTGACAGGATGTGAGGCAATGGCCTGAAGTTGTGTCAGGGGAGGTTTAGGTCGGATATCAGGAAAAGGTTCTTCACCCAGAGGGTGGCTGGGCACTGGAACAGGCTCCCCAGGGCAGTGGTCACAGCACCAAGCCCAGCAGTGTTTGGACAATGCTCTCAGGCACATGGTATGACACTTGGGGATGGTCCTGTGCAGGGCCAGGTATTTGGATTTCAGTGATCCTTGTCGGCCCCTTCCTATTCAGATATTCTAAGATCTCCAAATGCTCATGGAAGCAGTCTACTGGGTGATTTATTAAATAAGTGAGAATAAAGCCTTTTAAATAAACACTGACAACTACAGGCATTGTTTTAGAACAATAACCTAGACATAGTCTACATTCTCTTTCAAAAGATGCTCATCAAAACAGGAATATACTGGAACTCCAACCACACAATAAAGGAGCAACTGGTGAAACACCTGACATTACTTAAAAGAGAAAATAATTACTTTGTTGCAATCAACATGAATATCAATATACCTGCAAAATATATGTACCACTCTAGATAAACATACATAGAAGAATAACCAGTACAATGCAAAAAACACTTACATTTTTTATCGCTTCATAGACAGCCCTAAAAGTTGGTTGTTTATCATCATGGTAAACACCTCTATTTCCATGAAGAATAAATATACCTTCTTCTTCAGCTGCCTTACAATTGCTTCCATAGATGCAGTGGTCAGGCCGGTAATTCCATTGGCAAGGAAAGACATAAAGACTTTCTATATGGAAAAATGAGAGCTCTGGGTTAAATATCAAAGTTGTTTCAGAAAATAAACCAATCTTCTCTTTATTTATTTAGGACTGCTTTATAAATTTCTGTACAGTTGTTTTGAAGACTAACAGTTAATTACACTCTAGCAAGCTCCAGCACTGTCTCTCAATTGCTTTCAAAGAATTAAAGAATAGTCTCATGACTGCTTTAACTCAAAAGCGTGCTAACAGAATATTTTCCTGGATTTTTGAACACCATGGAAAAGATAACTTCACAGTGTTATACTTAAAATCAATGTGGATTTACCTGGATTGTGAAAAAACATAATGTTCAATAGATCCTGATCACCCCATGTTATGTTCAACTTGTATTTCTTCAGTAATGGCATAAGAATTTCTCCCCATTGTAACCGGACTGGTGTCATATCATTCTATTAAACAAAACAAAGCAAAACAACACACATTCAGGACATGAAGGAAGGAAATAGGGAAGGAAATACAGGGAAGGAAATGCCTTACAGAATCACAGTAACTTGCACTTCAAAGTTACAAACCTTCAATGTATAGATGATGTCTTCCTTTTAAACCAACCAGCCTGTCTAAGGAAAATAGTTATGGACACTTCCAATATGCTTTATTTCTCAATTATTAACTCATCAGGAAAATTTCCCTCTAACATCTTAAACCAAGAATTCTAAGAAATAGCAAGGAGTTTTTTTATACACCAGTAGGATCTAACACCAAAACTGCATTTAAGTTATGCAGCAAGTAGATGGGGAGTATTTAAATATCCACACTTCACACAATTTCTCTCTTTATCACAGAGTAATAATATGCACAGGGTCTAATGCTAACTGGAAAAAACTCAAACCAGTTCAATATAAAATTAATTCTTAAATAGTTCCAAACACTGACAGATAATAAATACTGGCTACAAAACAGTGTACAAAAATCCTTCAAAGGTTTTCAGAAGCATTTTCATCTAGTTGAACTTATTTTTTTTAGTTACTGAACTCGAATTTCTTTATCAATGGGACAATTTTCACAGCAAAAGTCAGTAAGAACCAAAACAACAGCTGTTACTAAATTCCCAAATTCCTGATTTAGCAGAATCACTTCAAAAGAAAAGGAGTTCTTCTAAGGTTCTGGTTGAGAAGCAGCTACTTGGAGTAAATCGGCCTACACTGAATTCCATGTTAACAAAGGGATTAAAATCTGCAGTTTATATGGCTACATATTCATATTCATATTACATAAGACAATCTCTTACCTTTACACCTTATTTAAACTCAACTACAACAGAAAAGGAACAAGGCTGCTCACTTTGTACCCTGTGCTTCACAGTTTTGAGAGTGAGGATAGAATAATAGTAAGTCCCACAGAGAGGTAATTCCTGAACAAGTACAAGCATTGTACTCTTGCTTCTTTTTAACCAAGTTTCCAAAAAGAAAATTATACTAGAACTCCAGTATCGTTTGGGATTTGCATACAGGAATATCATGTTAAGAGACAGACTACCAGGAGCAAAATACTCAGTTTGAGATCTACAGTACCGAAGAATTCCTTCTCTGAGCTTTATACTGACAAAGTAGTAAGTGCACAAATTAGCAGTTCAGTTTTTACTCTTTCCTCAAATCATTTCAGCCATCAAATATTAAGAGCTTTCAGAACTGATGACTAAACCAAGAAATACTACATTTCAGACATGAATTAATACAACAAAATATCTATAGCTTATATAAGAAGCCAAGCAGAATATTATAGTCCCTTCTCTCCTAAAAAAATTATAACTATGATTGCCTGCAAGTATTCGATGAGCACAGGCATAAGAAATGCACATGAAAATTGTTCTCTACTAGGAATTATCATTAGGCTCAATACAATGTGATTAAATGAAATAAAACACAGGCTTTAAC
The DNA here is from genome assembly GCA_013400515.1 of Erpornis zantholeuca. NCBI lineage: Eukaryota > Metazoa > Chordata > Aves > Passeriformes > Timaliidae > Erpornis > Erpornis zantholeuca. Next base: position 93,021 of record VZTN01025024.1, read on the forward strand.
ACTCAGATAAAACCTTCCAAAAAAACCCCTAATAAATTAGACTGAATCACAGTCGGTAAAGATTACTCCCTCACCTGAACTTCGCAATTCACAAAATATTGACCTAAGGTTTAAATTTAAACAAAATGCTAAGAATTAAATTACCTCACTCATACCAGGATAATTATGGTAAGAGAATATATAGTAGTAAATAAAGTTTTAGAGTAACCCGTAGGAAAAGAAGTTTAAATTGTTAAAAGTCATTATTTAACAGAATTTTCTTTTTACTTTTGGAGTTTCAATAGCAGAGAAATCCAGAGGATATCCCAAGAAGAAGATGTAAAGCAGGTAACAACATGCATCATATAGCCAGATGTCTAGAAGCAATACTACTTGACAAATAGTGCTATCAGATTTAAGAACTGGAAATCATACCATCTCCATAACCTTTGCATAAACAGAAAAGAGCTATCTATTAATAAAGTAGCAGAGATAGATAATGACACCAGTATAGGAGAAAGAGAAACTAACTGAATAATTACTTGCTTTCCTTTTTTAAAATATTCTGTTGTAACTTGCAGTGAGGTGAAACAGCCTGAGAAGCAGGATGCTGATAGATCTGCTTTTCAGAAATTACTCAAGTAAGAAAAACCCAAAGAAAAAACTCTACAATAATTTTAGAATTTCCAGAATATAAGCCTTCTCTTCAGTATTCCACAACATGCAAATAATGTTAGAGAGTTGAGAAAAAAACCTGAAATAATAGTAGGCATTTATGTGATATCCTCAAACTGATACAGACAGGCTCTTAAGAACTCTCAAAACTCTAGTTTATTTGAGCAGAAGAAAATGTGTAAGAACAAAATATATGCAGGGACATCAAAGTATTTGCTGACACTTTGGTTTTTTGTTTAGCTTGGTCATTACTCATTTCTGTACCAGAAAACTTCTGCCTGGCCAAGGCTGAAGTCAGACTTACAAAAGCTGTTACATTTTTCTAAATTCTAGGAAGAAAATATAAAGCTGAGGAAAAAGTCTCAAATCACACAGCAATACCTAAACAAATGGCAGCTGTGTCCCACAAACAGCTGACCAACTTAAATTTCCTTAATGCCAAGGGAGAGCCAGCCCTCTTGCTTCTGGTTACATGATTTTACCATGTTCTTGCACCAGCAGTGTAGTGCTAACACTTACCGCATGTTTTTGTAAGCTGATGTACTTCAATAACCCAGCAGAAGGATTTCTTTTTTCTATTGTTAGCAAATTGAATTGAACCACATAAAGGACCAAACACCAAAGGCTACAACCAAGTAAATAAGAAAAGCAGGGAAAAACAGCTGGTAAGAGACAGCAACCTTCCTTTTAGAAGCAATTTAGTTTTGTGCAGGCTCACCATATTTCTTGAAACTACAGCCCTAAGCAACACTGAATGTTAAAAAAAAAGTTATAATGGTTTAGGTCATAGAAGCTCTCTGAACTTTGGGGTTTTTTTTTTCTAAAGCATTCCCATGAACCTCTACTTTATTCTATCTGAAGTTAATTTGTTTGGGGCTTGTTTGATTTTCTAAGAGCTTGTTCTGTTCCTTGACTTGCATCTCAGGCAGCACAACTAACCTTAATAAATGTGATAGAAGTCATACCTCTCTATTCACATTGCCTCACTGGTCTTTTTGTTAAAAAGCACCACACCTGTAGCATTTGCTATATCTCTTCCAGTTTAAAAAAAAATCTACATCTATATGTATACGAATACAAAAAGTTGCCTACTATTACCTCTTCCAGATCCTAAACAGTCTTGAATGCTTTACATTCCCATTTTCTAACTGCTGCTTAGCAGAGACAACATGTAGGCACTAACCATCAGAAGCTTCATTACAAATTCTAGTCTCATGCCCAATTATGCAGTGTAATGACCACACTATGTTCAGTAACACATCTGTGCATGCACATGTATCTGTATACCAGCATACACCTGTGTATTTAGTGCTTGTATTTGTGCTGTACCTGTACAAAGAGACTCAAAACACACAAGACAAGTAAGACAGGACCAGGAGTAACATCCAGTGGGCAACACTGACAGCTAAGGAGCTACGATGCTTGTCTGAAATGGCCTGACCTGACAGTCCTGAGACTGAGACTCCAATAATTAAGTGGATAAAAGATGACTTAAGCCTGGAGCAGTACATGGAACTACAGGTTATTGCTACCCAGATGAACATTACAACCATTGGCTGAAGTCTCTAGTTCTACTTTTTATTTATCCATCTTCTGGATAATCCTGACACTTACAAATCAATGTAACAGAAGAAAGATGCTTAAAGGCCTCAAGCGGCTCAGCTTGTAATTCCGGCTATAACAGACAAAGAACCCACAGTTTTAAACCTGTAGCACAGGAGGAATATCCTGACCCAAAACTTTCACTTCAGGTAAGTGCTCTAGCACTACAGTATATTGCAAAAACGTCTACAGGCACCTTTAAAAAGACACAAAAATTCCCAAAACTTATATACTCCTCGAAGAATTTGTTGAGACTCATGAAAGAACATAAACAAATTCACACTTTCCTATAAAACAATGAAGCATTTTCTAGTTCTACTGTATTTCACTGCAATAATTAATGGGACACAACATGGAACTGCAACCTGGTAAGGTCCAAAAGCATCTGCAGTGTCACTGGTAAGGGGTATTAGCATAGTCCCTACCCCTGCATTTGGTTTACCTCTTTTCCAAAGGTGTGAGAACAGTAGCTCCTTTGCTATCAGTCACAACTGAAGTCATACATTCTCAGGCCCACTGTGGAAAGACTAGCTACACTAAACCCTTTTCCAAGTTTTGCTTTGATGTCTGCAATTCTTCCTATTAACCAATTCTCATTAAAAAAAGACATTCAGGGAACCTGAAGATGAAAACAAAGTCTCTGCAAGTTTCCATGAACAGCTTCTGTAATAAAGCTTGTGCATCTTAGGGCACTGTGATGCTCTGCAAGCTTGCTGGGCTCACACTGTAGGTACTAAGGGAGAATAAACTAAATGGTTCCCCTGTTCAGTGCTCTCTTAGCCCAGATCTCACCAAATCACAGAAAAAAATATCCTAACCTGATAGTGCAGTATTTCAGTTNATTTCATTGATAATGTATATAACAATGACAGAGAAGTTTTCTTGGGAGAAACTACAGCCATATACTACGGCTACTATAACTTTGTTAATCTATTCTCCATTTCTCTTAAATTCTCTCAATTTCCTTTAAGAAAATTACATAGCAAGAATGCAAGGATGAAGGCTGTTTATTAAACTGGAAATGGGGGAGAATTAATGTCTAATTGTCTACTGCAAGTTTGTATCGCTCCTCTTACGGATGTGTCTTCCAAAAGTTTTTGACTGCATGATTATTTTTCCCTAATCAAACTTCTCTTAAACAGAGATGTACTTTTCCCCCAAGCATAATCACATAGCACTGCTGTTGTACTTGTGTTCCAAGTACATAAGAAAAAACATTAAGTCTGAGAAGCAATGACCATTTCTACTGACATGTACATTGCTTCCGTGCACACAGGAAAAAAGCTAGGACTTCAAAGCAAATAAAAAGATATTTAGTGTGATAATCACCTGGCTACAATGTGAAAGAGCAAAATTTGGAAACCTTGGCTTTCAACAGCTTACTAAATGTTTTAGCACCACCTCCTGGTCATACAACTACGCACATTTTACAAGTTTACAATAAAAGTTTCCTGGGATGCCTGTAGTGAAGAAATAATGTGGGTGGCGTACCTGTTGGCAAATATAATTTAGAGCAAATTGTATCAAGTCACAGAATCTCTCAGAACTAAGAAAAATTAAAACAATCAAGCACACTTGAAATTCAAGAATTCCAAGTCTTACATGAATGACACTTAAAAAATAGATACTATTTTAAACACAGTATACTTTGAGAGCATTATTACAATTACAGGAAAAACATTTTAAAAAATGCACATGAATATGAAACTGGAATAGAATTAAGAGATGGAAATCCACAGAAAATGCAA